>MVAQ01000081.1:0-84266 GCA_014825775.1 Krasilnikovozyma curviuscula | reverse complement strand
AAAAAAAAAAAAAAAAAAAAAAAAGAGTCAACACTCACTCGTTGCCAGAAATGGGTCCTTATTCCTTTTGGTTCTACTCCGTCAATGAATAGCTTCTGATCTACCTCCATTGTGACTGATCCGACGGAACCGTATTCCCCGATCCTTACAGGCGTCAAGATTCCAACTTTCGCATCGCTCTTCTTCACAATCTTGGCAATTGGGACGACCGTCTTTTGCAGGTCTCCGATACAGTCCAACACCACGTCAGGGTTCACCTCATCTCCTGGGATCTGCTCGAGGTAAGAGTATACCTTAGTCGCTCCAAACTTCGACATAAGAGAAAAGTTCGATGGAGAACAGGTAGTGACTATGTTGGTGTATCCAGCTGCTTTGAGGAGTTGGATCGTGAACGCTCCGCAGGTCGACGCGCCGCCCCAGACGAGGATTTCGAGGTCTGGGTTTGGTGGTGGGGAGTTGTATGGGTAGGAAACGGGAGGGAGAGGGAGACCAAGCTCAGTATGAAGGGAGTGATAGGCTAAAAACCAAATAAATTAGAAGAGGCTTCGATGGAAGAAATGGTCCATGGTATTTAAACACACCTGTTACAAAAGAATCAGGAATGGTCGCTCCATCGTAAGCTGACAACCCCTCAGGAAGTCTTGAAGCATTGTTCTCTTCAACCAAAACGTATTCTTGGTATGGACGTCCAGCAGACCCAGCGAATTGAAACGCCATGAGCTGATCAAAAATCAAATTGATCAACCAAAAATATCAGGTCTAAATCAACTATCGAAAGGCTGAAGGACCACTCACCCAATCACCGGCCTTTAAATCATCTCTCCTGATGTCGTGGCCCACTGCTACAATCTCACCAACAAGATTTCCACCAAAAATCAATCCGCTCTCTGGGACCAAGAGCTTGAAGTCGGCCTGCCAAAGTGTCAAAGGGGTGAAGCCTAAGACCTTTGTCTTGACTAAGTACTGTTGGCTTCCCGGCTGCTTGGGAGTGTGGACTTGGAAAGAAGTTACGGTGGACGATGGTTTGTTGTCCAGCAAACCAATGGCAGTGTGTGTTTCAACTGCAGGTGACATTGTTGTAATATGTAAGGAAGCAGACGTCGATGGTTGAAAGTGAGAGCTGACTGATCAGAGCTAATTATATAGAAGTTTGGGAAGAGTATGGTTTGACAAAGCTTTTTTGTTTTGATTCTTGGTCATCAACACCGCCGCCGGACGAGATTTTTATTCAACTTCAACTATTTTTATTCGGGGCCGCAGCGAGTGAAACCAACGGCGCCGCCTCTCTGTAACGAAATATCACCAAGACCATCATTTTCTTTGAGAGCTCAGACTTTCACTATTATTCAGATATGAAGATATGAAAGTAAAATTAATTTACCGCTGCAGGACAAGAAGGAGCAGTTTTGCCTTCGGGTCTCTCTGGAAAGGGTTGGTAACCTAATTTTCCTTTCCTGCTTCTTGTGCCTATGGAGACCGCAACTGTGGCTTGCTTGCTTCCTTCCTTTTCTCCTATCAAGCCAATGGAGATAAGCATCTATCTGTGAAAGGTGACAGCTGCGAAAACAGGAGCTTCAAATAGCAGCAGAGCAGTGGATACGCAATCAGCAACACCGAGGATCGTGCAAAGCAAGCGAAACCTCTGTCTCCTCACCGCGGCCGCTAAAAAACCCACGAAAGATCCCAATGTTTCGTCCAACCACAACGCTCTCCTCTTCCAAATGTGTAAGTCTTCTGTTCCTCCTCGCTTTCCTCAATTCGTTTGACTGAACAGAAGGGCCATCTATTTACAGCTGGTGAAGGGTCAACATGCACCATCGAGCCTTGCAATCCAGTAGCAGGTTCTCCAAATTACTATACTGGAAACGTTGAGTACCAAGGATATGGCTCTTACAGAGTCAGTGAGGCCTCTGCCATTGTCTTCGTCGTGTTCTTCTCAATCTCAAGCAGTAAGTGTGAGGTCAGCTTACGCATGAATCTCAGCTTGTGTCATCCATGGTTCGGTTCACCATAGTTTTGCTCATTTCTTTCTTGCAGTCGCTCATCTGGTTCAAACCACGATCTCTCGTCCTCTGAGGTCCAATTGGTATCTTTATGCGACGATTGGTGTGTGTGGAGCAGGTAAGCGCAGCATATTGCGCTGCTCCGAGATGACTCGCATCTGATTATATTCATACTTAGGCGAGATCCTGGGATGGGCTGGTAGATTATGGTCAAATCTCTCGTTCGAGTGGTGGCCTTCAGAAGGAGGCAGTTGGGGAGGAAGTGACAATTCCTTTATGATCCAGATCTGTAAGCATCTCATCCGCTCAAGCAATCCGTCGACGATGTAGTCATGTTGAACGTATTGTAAATAGGCTGCTTGATCATCTCTCCTTCATTCTTCATCGCCGCAAACTACATCATTTTGGGTCGCCTCATCAGATTTGCCGGGTGAGTTTCGCCCTGATCGCTTCAGCCTGGAGGATCTTCTGCTTCACTTCTTACTGACCATGGTGGGTCATATACGAATAACAACAGTGCTCGATTCATTCACTTGAACCCACGCACATATACGAAACTCTTCATCTTCGGCGATATCATCTCCATCATAATTCAAGCCATTGGAGGAGGAACAGCTGCACCAACGGACGCATCTGATGCTCAAGCGAACGCTGGTGCTCACATTATGGTGGCTGGTATCGTCTTCCAAATCGGTGAGTGGCGCCATTCTCTTCCCGATCGAAGTGCTTGCCGCTGATTCGCGCATACACAATAGTCGTGATGCTGGGTTTCATCTCGCTCCTTGTTGAGTTCACCTATCGTGTCTACCATCAGGTGCCTGTTAAGTCACACTGGCATCCCTTCGTCGTGTTGTGCTGGTCCCGAAGAAATAGAAAGGCGCGTGATGAGAAGGATGATAACATGCCTGGTGTCCACATAGACGAGTGGACTGCACAAGAACACAAGAATGTCAAGACTGTTCTTGCTGGAGTGTACATCACGACACTATTTGTGTTTGTTCGGTGAGTTGAACTTTCTCGCCAGATGCTGCGTGGATCCTTGAACTGATCCAAATCTCCCGGCCTTTGACCAGTGGCTGCTATCGAACAGCGGAACTCTCGAGGGGATGGAATAGTCCTCTAAACGAGAACCAGATTACATTTTGTATACTAGACGGTGCGATGATCGTAAGCACGACCTTTTAAATCGCGATGAGTTCGTAATTTGGATAGCTGACCGACCGCTGGTCTTACCATCCAGGCTCTTTCATTCCTCACTTGGAATATCATCCATCCAGGTCGCCTGATCCCCAATAGAACCTACACTGCGCCGGTCAAGGAGGGCAGCCCCGCCCACACCGTTGCGTGAAGTATGCACAAATTATTCTCGAATTGTCATTTAGTTCATAACTTCATAAACAATAGACTTTCTTCATGTTATGTGCCTCATACAACTGTTTTCGTCACCATCCTGTCCAACGCAAGCTAAGAACGTTCCCCTATGTTCAAGTTGGTCGCATCCTCTTAACTCACGTTTCAGATAGACTATTCCTCTAGTAAACGCTTAGAGACCCTGATGAATTGTTTACGTTTCAATTCCGACTCGGGAAAGGTTACTCTGCTTCCTCGTCTCTCGCAGTCTCTTCGTGCGACGCGCCATTTTTCTTTGCGCGCCATCTCAGTGGCGTTGTCCTTTTCCATCCCAACTAATCGGTCTACGTGCGTTTTGTTCTAAAACCAAGTCCATCCTGGATAAGGAGACATAAGAAATATGACTGCCTTCCCATCAGCTCCTTATAAGATGAGAGAGCTGAAGGCAACAGGGAATACTTTCAACCTCAACCAAAACGAAAATTATTTATTCCCCACTCAACTACAGACTTAACCCAACAACACCATGTTCAGCTCACTCAAGCTCAACCACGTCCTCGCGATAATAGCCGCCTCAACTCTGATCGCCCAAGCCGTTCCAGTCCCAACCTCAGCGTCACTGCGTCGATCTTCAGAAGAAGGCTATATGGACAGATATCTCCTCATGTCCCGTCACACCAGCAGGGGCAGCATGCCCTCAGAGGCAGATGTGCCAGAACTAGCTGAAGATTCGTTGCAGGAAGTAAGACAAAAGGTGAGAATCTGTGCCAACATCTAACATCTTCGCAGGATGCAGTGGTGGCTCTGAAGCTGAATGCGTATTCCATCCATTCTAGGTACTTGCTTCTTACTCTCATGAACAGCAGCAACAGGTTTCTTTCTTCCCTTCGCCAGACTACCATTCCACCTACGCCTCAGTTGCAGCCGTCGTCGCCAACGCGCTGTCATCGCTATCATCATCACATTCCCCATCACCTAACGCAGAGTCGTTATCCACCATGATATCTGACTCATCATCAGAACTATATGAAGAGAAGATAGAAAACAGTACCAGCGTCTCAGCCGACAATGTTGTCGACGTCAAAGACACGGAGATCAGGATTGAGGTGGTTGAGGTTATTCACAAGAAAGTTAGGAAGCCTTTGAGGAAGAAGCCAAGGAAGAACAGCATTTTGAAGATGATTTAAATCGGTCACGAATGTTGTCTACAGAGCTATTGTATTGATTTAGCGTTATCATAATCAACAAGAAGCTGAGCAAGGTTGTGATCTTCGGAAACTGCTGCACACAACTGGGCCTAAGGGAACCAGGGATGCCAATTCCAAGTAGTTATACCGGGGTAGAGACTAACAATTAATTTCCTTGTAAGTAGACTCCCTTTGGGTTGGGACAGGACACAGAGATCGCCACACTCGTCGTCTGCTGGGAAAAGTTCAATCCGTCTTCAGCGAAACGACACTTCGTCACAATTTCAACCATTCTTCGTTTCTTGGCAACTAGAATGACTTCTGACTTTTCCAGAGTACGTCCTTCTGAACCTTTTGCTTCTGAATGGACTCTGGGGCTAGGGAATCACGATGTGACACGTCCCGCTGCCTCTTGATATTTTTTGTTCGGTTGGGCATCCTATAGCTGACTGCTTCCCTTTCTACCTATCCTGGCCTATGTTTGCTCTACTTCTCCTTCTGTCTATATCTCTGTGGACAATGGTACCGCTTCCTCGAAATTTGAATGGCCTTTCCTGGCTCTGTGCATCCGCGTTCCTGCCCTGGCTCCTTGTAAATGAAGCCACTCGTCCTCTCAGGTCCATCTGGAACAGGGAAATCTACTCTCCTGAAGAGATTGTTTGTCGAATACCCTGACAAGTTTGGATTCTCTGTTTCTCGTAAGCTGAGCTCCTCTTCCTTTGAACCTCTCCGTCAAACCCTTCTCGCTTCACCCCCTGAGATATCGCAAACTACTGCTGACTGATTGATTCTTATCTTTCCATTCTTCCCGCTAACTCTGTAACCCTGTGCTAATTTCCCTTGTTTAGACACCACCCGAAAGCCTCGTGAAGGCGAAGAAAACGGAAAGGCATACCACTTCGTGACGAGAGAAGCCTTCGACAAGCTGATTGAACAAGGCGCCTTCATTGAAAATGCAGAATTTTCTGGAAATAAGTACGGTACAACCGTTCAGGCGGTGAAGGATGTGCAGGAAGGTGAAGGTGGAAGGAGATGTATTTTGGACATTGATATGCAGGTGAGTGACTCTTCCTTTTCCCTTCGGACTAGCATATCAACTGGCATTCATAATAATTCATATACAACATATTCATCTTATCCTTATTTGATGGTGGTTCTCATCTTTCCCTCGCCTCGTCATCTTCCATCACCTGTTGCAGGGGGTCAAACTCATCAAATCAAACCACCCCCAACTCAACCCAGTCTTCCTTTTCATCTCACCACCCAGTTTCGAAAGCTTGAAGGAAAGATTGACTGGACGTGGTACTGAGGTGAGCGTTTTTTTGTTTTTGTCTATTATATTGATTTATCTCATTGACCGTGACCACAACACATTTGCTTCCTATTGGTCTTTTCGTCCCCTATCTTCATTCTCATTACGACAAACCTCGTCCCCCAATCGGTTTGAACTCACTTGGTTTCGTCAAACGCTACCACATCGTCAGACTGAAGCATCGACGGCCGCTCGTCTCGGCGCAGCAAAAGGCGAACTCGATTACGCCAAACTCCCCGGATCGCACGATCTTGTTGTTGTCAATGATGATTTGGAGAGAGCCTATCAGAAGCTAAAGAAGATCGCGCTCGGTGAAAAAGTTGAAGGCGATGTGTTGCCTACCGATTTCTAAATGTCGAGGGTTAGGTTATAGCCATTGAGAGATGGAGAAGAGAGACGAAACGGCTGCTTAGAAGATTTGGGTACAATATTGTCGCTCCAGTGTACTTCAGGATTTCTTGGGAATGGTTTAATTAAGTGTGATGGCGCGCCATATGCTGAAAGGTCAATGTTGAGTGCCGCAGTAGCGCGTTCTCTCTAAGAAGTTCGGTGTGAGAATCTTCAAGTAAACGTCCATGTCTTGAACGGACGTAGTGATCGTAAGAACTTGACTTGGGTTCGTAATTCTGCCCGTTCGTGGCGACCATCGAAAGAGAACGTGTCTGTTCTCTCCAATCGAAGTAGCTCCTCCCCCAACATCTCCTTTTTTACTCCCTCTCTTCAAATTCTCTTTCAAATGCCTGTCTAGTAAGCCTTAGAACTTCCCGTTGGTCTGTAGCTATTTCAAGCTCACAGCTGACTGTTCCTCGTCATTGTCATTCTCTGGCCGGACATTTAATTGGTCAATCAGCCCATCGCTGTACGATGTGCCCAGAAATGTGTTCACAGCTATTGGTGTTCCAATGGTACTGGGGTCTCTCAGCGGATACATGACTGCTTCAGTAGTGAAAGGACCTTGGTATACGGTATGTTCTTTTCTTCTCTTGCTTCTCCACTCTGGTATACGTCACTAGAAGACAGACTGATTTTGTCCCCTGGTCTTGCTGATGACAGGGAATGAAGGCTCCAGCTTTCAGACCACCAAGTGAGTCTCCCGTTCTTGCTTGGCTGTCCGCTCGCTTGTCATCAGAATTCTGACGTCAGTTCGACCTCGTTGTGCAGACAGAGCGTTTGGAATCGTCTGGCCTACGCTCTATGCCTCAATGGGATACGCTAGTCATCTGATAGTAAAGAGTTACGATTCAGCTCTCACACCTGCTACCAAATCGACTGCCGACCTCGCCCTCAAGCTCTACTTCGCGTCCCTTGGGCTGAACTACCTCTGGACACCGCTCTTTTTTGGCCTCAAGCAGACCGGTTTGGGACTTGTTGATATCCTGGCCCTTACTGGAACTGTCGTTACCCTCACAGTAAGCCTCTTGTTCACTCCTGGCGCGCGAAAAACACCCAGTGTCTGATGACGACTCGTTGACTTCTATCCCTGACAGGTCAAAGCTGCAGAGCTCCCCATTCAACTTCCATACAACATCCCAGGTGGAACTACAACCCTGTTGGCCCCTTACGTCGCCTGGTTGGCATTCGGTTTGTGTTGTCCTTGCCTTCAACCTCCCAGGCTGGATATTGACATGTTTGCGCTCGTATAGCAACTTACTTGAACGGAGGGTACTGGTTCCTTAACTTCTCACCTTTCGCCAAGAAGTCTGATTCTTCCAAACCATCCATCAAGACACCTCCAAAGAAGCCCGAAGACCGAAGAGATCTGTAGATGAGCTGGGCGAGTAGTGCTTATAAATACGACAGTAGCTTGTTACACAGACTAAAATATAATGAGTGGTATTGAACGGTGATTGCCATCGATACATACAACACAAATTTGCAAGCTAATGAACTCATCTACGCAACTAAAAATCAAATCTCTTCGTAATGTCCTCTGCAGCCATTCTACCCGCCTCCCACGCCCTCTCAACCCCATGCATGTTCTTATCTCCAACCCAATCTCCAGTTAAAATAACGCTCCCATCCCTTAGTGAGATATGTTCCTTCGGAAGATCGTCTCCCTGCCCATCCTCTAGGATGGGCTGTGAGTACCTCCACTTCTTTATCATATATGTATCAACACCAGACGGCTTCAAGAGGGTCTCAGTTATTTCCTCAAGACATTTTTCAGAGAAAATGTCGGTCTTAGATGTGTGTAGCCTCTCGATGACATCTGCGATGAACAACGGGTCCTCTAGCGGGCTCTTATTAGAGTTGAACGGGATAGAGGGCATTGATGAAAGGTTGATGTTGATTGTGAGACCCTTTCCATTTCCTGATGAATGGCCACGGTGGATGGAAGCGATACCGGGGATAGGGTTCTCCCAATAGGATGGAAATTTGGAGGGTGCGATTCCTGTGGAAGTGAGATGAGGCGGTAGAGCTTTTACTTGGTTTATAGGGATGGTGTCATCTTCTGGAAGACTGGGTCGAATTTTGGGCATCATGATGGAGTATGTTGATTCGTAGAATATGCTGGGAAGTTTGGCTTTTACTGACGGATCAACGAGTGTTTTGATTGTTGGCAATATAAGAGCTTGGACCATCGTTGTTACTGGGAGATCTGGTGGAAATATATGAGGTGGAATCTTAACTCCTCCAGCTGGTCGAGGAAGGAGGGGACCAAAGATTGAAGGAGTTGGCGAAGCCACCTTGAAGTAAACAGCCGTCAACAGTGAGCGTTAGGCAAAGGCGCAAGAGGGCACCAAGCAAAACCACAGAACGAACCTGGATACCATTGAAGAACCTAACAGCCTTCTGATGCTTAAAGTTCAAGGCCCCAAACCTGACGATATCAGCCCTGATGCCCTCCAGAAATCCAGTCTCACCACCAAACCCGGTCTTACTCTCCCAATACGTCTTCTGCTTGAATCTCACGTCGCCCTCTATACCTCTCATGAAACTAGCAGGCACCTTCCTTACTGAACCTCGGTAGGAGAAGTTCGATTCAATGATTGAGTGAAGGGATGAACCTGGCGTGGTTGAGAAGACTCGAGGACCGTTTTCGAGTATTGTGTCGGGCTCGTAGTACCTAGTCAGCATTCTACCGCCTGGATATTTCCCCTTTTCAATCAAGGTGATCCGACTAAAGGGTCGAATTTGTCATGGGAAAGTGGTCAGTGAACTGCCACATTGGCAGTCAAGGTGGGAGCGGTGAACGTACGAAGTAGCAGGAAGCCTTATACCATTTGTTAAATGCCATGCTGTAGATAAACCAGTAACACCTTCTCCAATTATCAAAATGTGCGGTGTTCCCACCATCGTTTGACCACCTCCTCAGCAGACGCCTGAAAAGCTGCAGAAGGTCAATCATAGCTAGTATGAGCTCGAAAAGAGCTAGAATGAGCATACAAACCTTCAGAATATATAGCCGGTCTTTTCTGAGATCAGATCTATATCGACTTGGTGGTTGAAAACAGCCTCAAGAGTTCTGGGGCGAGAAGCCACATTTGCGAAACCAAGTGCCGACGGTCAAGCAATCAATCATTAGAAATTACGATTCAAACTAGCAGAGTCTCTTGAAGGTATCCATCCAAAATTCATTTCCCAGCAGCCCATCACGCATTCTCAGCGAGCTAATCAAGCATTTGAAGCAGCAGAATCCAACTCAGCATTTCATTAGTAGAAGTGATCCGCTTCACCTGCCTCGCC
The DNA here is from genome assembly GCA_014825775.1 of Krasilnikovozyma curviuscula. Classification (NCBI taxonomy): domain Eukaryota; kingdom Fungi; phylum Basidiomycota; class Tremellomycetes; order Cystofilobasidiales; family Mrakiaceae; genus Krasilnikovozyma; species Krasilnikovozyma curviuscula. The sequence goes on along the minus strand of MVAQ01000081.1, from coordinate 74,727 downwards.
CACTGATCCTCAAGCCTCCCTCACCTTGAGATCTCAAAGTTTAAGAGTACGCAACCCTTTGCTATAGAAATTCAGGTTTGAATAGGCTTAGAAGGCCCAGCAGCATCGACGTTTCAGCACTTCGAGCAGCGCCGTAGTTTGCAAACCATCATCAACTCTTCACATCTACCGTAAAACCTACCTGGCTTGAAGAGATTATTCTACTGCTCATTCCTAGTCATGGCAACGACACCACAGCCCCCAAACCCTCAACAGCAACCCTCCCAGCAGCAAGTACCATACGAAATTGCATTGTTTGGCCTGATACCTTCTCCAACCTCACTCTTCCCCCCCTCGCCTCGCTCTTCATATTCCATCTTAATAAACATGCTGACGAGCATGTGCATAAATACAGTGTTCTTTACTGTTGACGAATTTGTGTATCGCTTAGAGGGTGCGCTGCCTGGGTTGGGCGATGAGGGCGTGTTGAGGTTGAGGAGGCTGCGGGAGTCGAGAAACAGGATAGAAAGTGACAATGGGAAGGATGGCAAGTGGTTCATGGTTTCGCTACAGAGACCTGACAGTGCCCGAGCGCAACCAAATGGTGAGAAACCTTCTCTTCTTTCCCTTTTCCCTTTGCCCTTTGCTCAGCAGTTGAAATTTCCATCACTCACTATGATCTCCCTACCTTCAGCTCTCATTCGGCCTGCTCTGTATTCTCAAGCGGTGGGCGGCGACGATCCAAGAAACTTCATCAGTGCGCTAGGTTACAAGTGAGTCGAGCCTCTCTTATTTCCCTGATATGACTTACTAGACTCACTGGCTATTTTTCTTTCAAGGTTGCAATTCAAGTTCCGCAAGAGTGGCATCGCCTTTTCCTTACCGACCGCTCTGAGAGTGGAGGTCTACGATGTAACGAACGCGGAAGTACGTCCTTTCCACTCCTCTCTAACGGTTTTCCCTTAGGTAGTTCGATTTGTATAATAACTAAGCCAATCTCGGACTTCCTTTTGTCCAAGCAGGACAAAGCCATATCTTCGTCCTCGGTTGTGGTCGAAGTACGGTCACCCCCTGTTCCGCCCAACGCGGTTGCCCCAACGCTAGAATCAGCACTTGCTTTGAAGGACAAGCTCAAAGGGATAGTGGACTTGAGGAGGATGGAGGTACTTCTGTAGAGTTGATAATTGAAGTGGGATGTACTGCTTAGCTTAGCTTCCTTCAAGTGTTAGACGCGTCCAAAGGCAGTCGACTGCTTTTTATGCCTTTCCTGCATGATTCAACAGCCTCGGTTCCCTTGGAGTTTCCGTCCACCGCTTGCTTGCTGACAGGCTGGTGTTTACGACGGCGGCCGCCTTCGCTCTTCCGTGTCGCACCACATTGAGTCGATTAGTAAGGGAGAACCCCATGGAGATCCTTGCATGCGATGCCGGCTGCGACTGTTGTTGAGTTGCTCTCTCGTCCTAGTCAGCAGAGTGCAAGGGCTCTGTAGTACGTCTACAGCTGCATACGTAGGTTCTTTTGGCTCTTGGTCTTGGTAGGTCTGCACCAGCGTCATGGGTTTGGAACCGCGCTGAATCAAGGCTGAAGCGCCACCACTCGCTCGCTTGCTTCCTGGGCTCGGGGTGCATCAGTGGCGCAGGATGCTAAGACATCGTCCTTTTTTTATGACAAAGAGCCTGTTGGCATCGAACCACACCCATCACGTCGAACAAGTCAAGGCACCAGAAGCCTGAGACTCGTTTGCAAGTGCTCAAAGGGCTGATTCAAGGTAAGTGTACCCGCCCCAGAGCAATCTAGTTAGCTCCTCGCATCTCAGGAGCTTAGGTTATCTTTATCCCACCAAACTTTTGAATAAATCGTGTCTCTGTGGCCTTTTGCTGCGACGTGCCTTCCTTGCTGGTGAGTCTTGTGTGTTCTCTGAGTCTGTGCTTGGCTGCTTCGGCTGCCTGACTTGTTTTTGAATGTTTACTGACTTGACCTTTGCCCCCAACGCGGCGGACCCGTTCCATATTTTTTTCTTCCTCGTGTTGCTTCGAAAATTTGATTGACTAGTGAACCATCTCACCTCAGTTTACTATAAGTAGAGCTGTCAAGGTCTCGTATTATTTAATTTAAGTCAAAGCTTCAACCCCTCCAACCGAACATCTCCCATTTCCGAGCAATTTGCCTCACGTAACACACAACTTGGCAGGAATGGCAGCCGGTGACATCTCTCCACCAAGAACGCTGGTCGATGAAGAGACCAAGTATGTTGAAGAAGAGAAGAAGCACTCGAGCGGTAGCAGTGAAATCAAGGGTGGTGAAGGCGAAGAGGATCAACACCACGTTGATGTCAACAAAGCTAAAGAAGAGTTCAACCAGCTTTCGAGGAAGCTCACTCAGACGTCATCTTTGCACAGAGTCCAAACTGGTCAGAAGGATCCTGAGAACGACGACGAGGACGACTTCAACTTGTTGAGCTATCTCAAGGGCGATGCTGGCAAGCGAGATGCACACGGTTTCAAACACAAGAGTGTAAGTTGCGTCTGGTCCACCAGTTTCTTGTGTAATAGGCACTGACCTAATTATTCTTCTCTACAGGTTGGTGTTGCTTGGAACGATCTTGCTGTCACCGGTTGTTCGTCTAACCTTTCGCCAATCCTCCTCTCGGCGCGCTGTTCGAGATACTGACGTGATTCTCATTCTTCTCTACTACTTGCCTATTTGGATATGGTTCACTGGCTATTCCTGTAACTTGCGATTAGCTGGAGGCATAAAAATTCATATCAGGTGAGCCATGCCTTTTGAGTACATAACTATTCTGCCATCTGACACAATGCAATTCGTAGAACCTTCCCCAACGCCATCGTAGAACAGTTCATTATGCCCGTTTTCAGCTTGTTGGGATTGTTTGGGTGAGTACCGTATCGGTTTTTTTTTTTTTAGGCTGAGGCGTCTCGCAGTTTTATTTTACTCGCAGTGCACGCTGATCACTTTTTTTCCCGGGGCGACAAGAATTCACCCTATGGCCCCGAAGCCAAAACAGATATTGGATGGTTTCTCTGGTTTGTTAAAGCCTGGCGAGATGTGTCTTGTTCTTGGAAGGTACGAATTATTTTTATTAGTCAAAACGTCCTGGCCTCGCATCCGACAAATGGAAAGCTGACGTCGTCACTGACCCGCCTCTCGCTCTTTGCCTATTTGCTTCCTTGCGCAATGATAGGCCAGGATCTGGTTGTTCTTCATGTAAGAGTTCTGGTCTCCAGATGTGCAGAAAACGATGTGATTGCTGATCTATTCTCCCCCCTGCAGTCTTGCAAACCATCGCGAACCAGCGTGAAGGTTTCCTGAAAGTTGAAGGCGATGTGAGCTACGCTGGTGTAGATGCTGTCGAGATGAGAAAGCACTACCCAGGAGAAGTCGTCTATAACCAAGAAGGTGAATAATCTTCTACTTGGCCGAAATCTGCTTTAGTTCTAACCTGCCTATGTTCGTCCGCCTTGCTAGACGATGTACACAATCCAACTCTAACTGTCGGTCAGACTATTGGTTTCGCTCTTTCTTCCAAGACTCCAGGAAAGCGTCTTCCAGGTCAATCTGTCAAGCAATTCAACGAAGAGATTCTTGATATGCTCCTCAAGATGTTGAACATCACTCACACTAAGTGAGTGTTTAACTGTCATAGCGTTTATTTAACGAACGAAACTAACTTATTGCGACTCTGTAGGAACACCATGGTTGGTAACCAGTTCATCAGAGGTGTTTCCGGTGGTGAGAGAAAGCGTGTCTCCATTGCTGAAATGGCCGCGACCAGAGCATGTGTCTGCTCATGGGACAACTCCACCAGAGGACTTGACGCTTCTACCGCTTTGGATTACGCCAAGTCACTCAGAGTCATGACCGATGTCCAACAACTTTCAACCTTCGTCTCCCTCTATCAAGCCGGTGAAGGTATATACGACCAGTTCGACAAGGTCTTGGTCATCGATGCCGGAAGACAGGTATACTTCGGTCCTGCCAAAGAGGCTAGACAATATATGTTGTCTCTTGGTTTCAGAGATCTTCCAAGACAGACCACTGCCGATTACTTGTCTGGATGTACTGGTGAGTTTGCCTGTCGCTTCTTGGAGTTTAAGCATTTAACCTAACGGCCTTCGTTGTGTGTCTTTCAGATCCAAACGAGAGGCAATTTGCTGATGGCTACGACGAGAACAGCTGTCCAAGCAACCCAGAAGCTTTCGCCAAGGCTTACAACGAGTCGAAGGTCAAAGCGGCTGTCGACGCTGATCGACTTGCGTACGTGCAAGAGATGGCTTCTAACAACGCTGTTCAACAAGAGTTCAAACAAGCTGTCTTGGAGGATAAACGAAAGGGTGCTGGAAAGACATCACCTTACACCGTCTCGTTTGCCGTCATGGTCATGACCTTGATCAAGAGACAGTTCCAGTTGAAGCTCCAGGATCGTTTCTCGATCTATACTGGTTATTCCACCTCAGTCATCATTGCTCTCATTGCCGGTTCTATCTTCTTCCAACTACCTGTCACCTCCGCTGGAGCCTTCACCCGAGGTGGTGTTATCTTCATGTGAGTCGGTGTTGGCCTCTGGTCTGACACGTCCTTTTCTGACAACGCGATGGTTTCCTTTTATACAGTGCCATGTTGTTCAATGCCCTCAATGCCTTCTCTGAGTTACCATCTCAAATGATGGGGCGTCCAATCATGTACAAGCAAGTCAACTACCAATGTGAGTGGTTTATCTACCTTTTCATAACCTTTTGGCTTCCATGGACGTCGCAGCAACTGATCTCCTTCCGCAATTGTCTTTGATCATCCACAGTCTTTAGACCTGGTGCTTTGTCTGTTGCTTCCAACTTCGCAGATATCCCATTCACGGCGCTTCAGATCACTCTTTTCAGTATCATCATCTACTTCATGGCCGGTCTCTACTCGTCTGGAGGTGCCTTCTTCACCTTCTTGTTGTTTGTGTACATGACTTTCCTCGTCATGACTGCCTTCTTCAGATTGATTGGTACCGTTACGACTTCGTGAGTTTCAGTTCTCCATTGGGGACGGTTCAGGTGGCGTTGAAATTGATACTCTATCATCTTAGGTACGATGTTGCTGCTCGTTTGGCTGCAGTTCTTATCTCGTTCATGGTCATTTATGCTGGTAGGTATATTGTATTGCCTGTTAAAGGGAGACTAAGCTGACACAATCCTCAAATAGGTTATATGATTCCTGAGATGGCCATGAAGAGATGGCTCTTTTGGATCTACTACTTGTAAGTAGCTCACTTTATGCTTGAAGTAACCGTGCTAATAATAGACGCAAAAGGAACCCTCTCAACTACGGATTTGCTGCTCTGATGCTCAATGAGTTCAAGCGTCTCGATCTCAGTTGTGCCGGCACTAGTATCATCCCAGGAAACTACGCCGGAGTGCTCTCTTCTTATCCGAATTCCATCACCTCCAACACTCAGCTTTGTAACCTTGCTGGAGCCCCTACCGGTTCCAACGTCGTTTCCGGTCTAGCTTACCTCGAGGCAGGTTATGGATGGACTCACAAACAACAATGGAGAAACTTTGGTATCCTCTGGTGTTTCCTTATTGGATTCGCCATTATGCAATATGTCGCTATGGAGCTTCTCCAGAAATCAGCTACTGTCATGGCTATCACCGTCTTTGCCAAGGAAAACAAGGATACCAAGGCGAGAAACGAGAAGCTTCAATCCAGAAAGGAAGCGGCCCGAAGAGGAGAACTTGAACAAGATATCTCTGGTTTGGTCTCTGGATACAGACCTTTCACTTGGGAGGACTTGAACTACACCGTTCCTGTTCCAGGTGGAACTCGTCAGCTCTTGAACAGCGTTTATGGTTATTGTAAACCAGGAACTCTTACCGCCTTGATGGGCGCTTCTGGTGCGGGTAAAACCACTCTCCTTGATGTGTTAGCTGGTCGTAAGACTATCGGTGTTATCTCTGTGGGTAGTTTAGTTTTTGGATGACTCCAACCTCTTCTCACCTACTTGAATTGTTCTCGCTCTCAGGGTGAAGTTCTCGTTAGTGGCCGCCCAATCGGAAAGGACTTCCAAAGAGGTACCGCCTACGTCGAACAACAAGATGTTCACGAATGGACCACCACCGTTCGTGAGGCCTTTAGAGTTTCCGCTTACTTGAGACAGCCCGCTTCCATCTCCAAGGAAGAGAAGGATGAATACTGTGAAGAGATCTTGCAGCTTTTGGAACTCGAAGATTTGGCCGACGCCATGATTGGTTTCCCAGGCTTCGGTCTCTCAGTTGAAGCCAGAAAGCGTTTGACAATCGGTGTCGAGCTTGCTGCCAAGCCACAACTTCTTCTCTTTTTGGATGAGCCTACCTCTGGTTTGTTAGTACACGTCTCTATGAGTCTACATAATCAGTCTGAAGCTAACTGTTCCTTTTCCTATTCTCTTTTTTCGTAGGGATGGTCAATCTGCCTTCAACATTGTTCGTTTCTTGCGCAAGCTCTCCGCCGCTGGCCAAGCTATTCTATGTACTATTCATCAGGTGTGTAGTATTGTTATCTTTGATGTATAGGGCCGATGTTGATCTGACGAATTGACTCTGCCTTCGTTCAGCCCAACGCTTTGCTCTTCGAAAACTTTGACCGTCTCTTGCTTCTTCAAAGAGGTGGAGAGTGTGTTTACTTCGGTGGTGTTGGAAAGGACTCTCACATTCTTGTGGACTACCTCGAACGCAACGGTGCTCCAGTTCCAAAGGAAGCCAACCCAGCCGAATTCATGCTGGAAGCAATCGGTGCTGGATCTTCAAAGCGTATGGGAGGTGGTGATTGGGGTGAGAAGTGGCGTAACTCTCCTGAACTCGTTCAAGTCAAGAAGGAAATTGCTGAACTCAAGGCTGAAGCCCTCGCGAAGCCAGAAGAAGCTGATCCCGAGGCCCAGAAGGAATACTCTCAGACTTTCTTGGTTCAGCTCCGTGTCATTGCCAGCAGAACCAACATGTCTATGTGGAGAAACGCTGATTACCAATGGACCCGGCTTTTCAGTGAGTTTCGTAGCCGACTTCCATGTTTTGAGAAACAAATACTAATTCTAGCCTTTGTGCGATTCTTCCAGGTCACTTGGCTATTGGTCTTGTCACTTCTTTAACCTTCTTGAACCTTGGAAGCAGCGTCCAAGCTTTGCAGTACAGAGTGTTCGGCAAGTCCCCGTCGCAACGAGTTTGCATTGATCCCTCGCTCATTGATTCGGGTTCTGACTCCCATCTTCTAATTTTGTTATTTCACACAGCTATCTTCATCTGTACCGTTATGCCTGCTTTGATTCTTGCCCAGGTAAGTATCGCAATCCCTTTAAAGAAAGTTTCTCCAGCTAACTCGCTCTCTGTGCTTCCTCTAGATTGAGCCTATGTACATCATGGCTCGTGGTACATTTAACAGAGAAGCTTCGTCAAAAATGTACTCCACCTACGTTTTCTGTTTGTCGCAATTAGCTGCCGAGGTACGATTAGTTCCCTGTCTTGCGCATGTGGCAATGTGACTGACGAACACTGCTTCCGGACTGCTTCTAGATGCCATACAGTGTTCTTTGTGCTGTTGGTTTCTTCTTGTGAGTTAGCTGCACTTCAGAAGACTGTTCTGCACCCAGTGCTCATGCTTTCGTTATTTGCAACCAGGATTTGGTACTACCCGATCGGATTCAGCAGATCGTCAGATCGTGCAGGTTACACCTTCTTCATGATTCTGCTCACTGAAGTCTACTCAGTCACGTTGGGTCAAGCTGTCGCGTCATTGAGTCCCTCGATCATGGTTGCCGCCTTGTTCAACCCCTTCCTGCTCGTCGTCTTCTCTCTCTTCTGTGGTGTCACGATCCCCGCTGCAAGTGAGTAACTGCAGAAGAAAATCTGGCGTGATATTCGATGTTTCTGACATATCTGGACTGTATTTGTGTGTCGCCTCCACAGACATGCCTTACTTCTGGAGAGTCTGGATGTAAGTTCGAAAACATGCTTTGACCTGGACCTAAACTGAATACGCTTTCTATACAGGTATCAGCTCGATCCATTTACTAGGTTAATCTCCGGCCTTATTACGACTAGCTTGCACGGATTGACCATCGAATGCCTGCAATCTGAGTACAAGATCTTCGAACCACCCGCCGGCCAAACTTGCACTCAATGGGCTTCCGACTATATATCTGTGGCTGGAGGTTAGTAGTTTCTCCTAATAATTGATTTCCCCTTATATTGAGCTCCACATTCTGTCTTGTTGAATAGGTTACCTCTCTACTGCTACCGCCAACGCGACCTCCGCCTGCGAATACTGCGCTTACGCTACTGGTGACCAGTTCTATACTCCTCTCGGAATTACTTTCGACAACCGTTGGAGAGATTTGGGTATCTGTGAGTGAAGCAACTGTTGCTATTGCCCAACACCACCCGCCGAGCTTACTCACCCCTACTTATTCCACACAGTCATCGCCTTCTGTGTCTTCAACGTTATTGTCACAATCATCGCTTCACGATTCTTGAGATACGCTTCTCGTTAAAACGTGGGTGTGATTGGTTGTCCTGGTCGACTGCTCTAATTGTACATTCCTTCCTCGTCTCCACTTATCTCCCCGCTGAAACACGAGCTAAATGTTATCCTTTCTGATTGGATTTCGCTTTCCTCTCTAGATCCATATGATAATCCTATATTAATAATACCATGTGTATCTATGAACACTTGCGTTTTTTTTTTTTTTTTTCCTTGTTTCTCGAGAGTGCTTTGGCCTTACCCGAAGGAGACAAACTGTCACATTAGAAGCTGGTCGCGCTGTCAATTGTTAATTGCTTTCTCCCGTCCGGAATATACGTCTTCACATGGCTAAGCTGCAGTGCCAAATAAATGCCGAAGCATGAGGGGTTGGAGCGCAGAGACCGCGATGAAGCGAGCGTCTTTCGAAAGACAGTCTACATCAACTGATAATGAGGTTAATAATAGACATCCTGTGAGAGTGTTTTAATCTACCCTGAGCCGAGTGAGTGTGAGGGAGGATCTGTAGAGGGTCATTTTTGGAAGGTGGGTTGAAAGTGTCCATTTTGAGATCTGATAACATAAAAGGGTGTTTCTTCTCCTAGTAGCTGCAGGCAGATAAATAGGAATCATCAAAATAGAGGGAAAGGCATCTTACTCACTAACGCGTGACGTCGTTCGCGAATACCAGTTTGCTGCTGTGATGAGTCTTTCAGTATGAACAGTGAATGCAAGTATGGTCATGTACAGATGTGGTGAGTTACAAAACAGGTGATACGTTAGCTTTACAAAGGGGGAATCCAGCAGAGCGGGGCGTGCTCACTTTCGCATGCTGCAAAGGCATCGAGAGATCTCTAAGGAGAAAACAACTGGTGTTTTAGGAAATTCTTGGCGATCTGCAACGGTCGAATGGAGGAAAGACCAAGAGAGAGCTTTAGCATGACGACGCTGCTATCGCGAGTCTTCCCTTCTATTTTGTGCGCCGCCGCGCGTCCACTTGCGCGTCCGAACCGCAGGTTGAAGAAAGAAGTCCTGTTCTGCCAATACTGTCCAGGCAGATGAAGATTTCTTTTTCCTCACGAGGGTGTTTTTCCTGGGAAGTCTGCGCAGAATTCGACCCCTGTGTGATGTAACCTTTACCCGATTCCAGCCCCGCGTAGCATTGCTTCATGTCAGATTTTCACCCCTAGACTAGGGGTTCCTTTGTTCTAATCAGGTCCACTTCAGACCATCATCTGCGCTTGTATTATCATGCCTGGTTCTCAGGGTGCTCTTGCTCGCTTTAGCTACCTGTCTCCGTTGAGGTTGCTCGCCCTCATCGTGACCTTTGCGCTGTTGCTTTTTGTTTTAGGTATTTCCGCACTTGACGGGATTAAACCGAGGTAAGAAGAGCTGTATTTACGATCGCTTAGATTCTTTATGCTGACCACAGTTTCCTCCACACAGTGAAGTCTTCCCATTCCACATACGATTTCAAAACAACTGTCCAGCATCGTGCGAATTAGACCCGTTCCTATCACCTGGGATGCTTCACCTAGGAGCTCATCCCAATGATACTAGATGGCTTCCGTTTCCATATGACGAAATTTCACCTGGTCTCCTGGAAGAGATGAAATTAGAAAAGAATGAAGATGCCGACATTAGCTTATCAAGCGTGCTAGCTGCTCCTCAATACACTTTGAAGCTTTCACAAGAGGAAACCTACCAAAATGATGAGAATGGTAAAGATATGAAGTTCTTACAGGACAAAATGGTCACGTTCATCGGCAGTTCCCGTGAGTTTCCTTGGTGATGTTTAATTGAGACAGACTTCCACGTTATTGCTGGCTCAATTCTCGACGCTGACTTTCGGTGTTTAGATGACAGAAATAACGTAGATCAGTTCTGTCAAGTGACAAACGGTATCTACCATATGATGGGTGGTGGTCATACAGGTGGCTATTGTAGGATCGAGAGGTACAACTTTACACTTGTCAATCTTTTCCTGTGAGTTTGCTTATCTGAAGTATTCTGGCATAGAACACCAACTGAGTTTGAATTAGGTATGGAATGGTCGACAAGGAGTCGACGGACTATTTTGCAACAGCTGAAGCACCTCCCCATACTTTCGAAAGAAGGATCCCTGAGGTCTTCAAACCTTTGGTAGCGAATGAAGGACTTCGCTGGCGGCCTGATCTACTGGTCGTCAGTAGCTTGTTTTGGGATGTCAATCTCCTCGACGCAGTAAGTACTTAGGAAGTCCTGCTCACCAATCAAGACTGAGTTGCTTTCAGCTCACCTCCTATTCTGTGTCGGGGAATTAGTATACTCGCAAATTCTTCCCTGGTATCTTTCCACCTCATGGCTACCTCTACCATGAGCTCCAATGGCACCGTTCTCGTCTTCGCGCCCTCGTCAACTTCCTCCGCGCGCCAGAGATGGAAATGGAGGGCGTACCTATGATGTTCAGGATGCGACACTTTACAAAAGAGATTTCAATGAAGGCTTTCCAATTAAACAATAACTTGAAACAGCTTGCTATGGAGATGGGGGTAAAGGAGTTCAAGTGGGGGGAACTGTTAGAAGGCTTTGTGAGTGCTCACGCCAATTGATCGTCAAATAGAGCACAGGTTCGCTTCAGACTCACACAACATCGATGTCGTTCAGAACGAATACTATGATAACAATCAGCACTTCGCTCTTGGTCCTAGTACTTACATATTTGGAGAGTAGGTTCCTTTGTTCATTGCCAGCTTGCTTGTAGTGCTTGAACCCGATCTGACGCGGCGCCTTTTTATGAAGCATGACTCTCTTCTACCTCAAGAAAGCTGTAAGCGGCTGCTGGAACTGCTAGCATAGATTGGTATCTGGACCGAAAAATGTACCGACGGTTGATGTCTTTATTTTGGATTCGTTGATGTCTTTTTATTTGATCGTTGCCTATGCCCTGTCACAAACGTACATCGTGAAACGTTATTGACTTTCACTCTGTCGATAACAAATTTTCATTCGGTGATCACAACGGCTGGTTATTGCTTTGCCGGTCAGCAAAAGGATTCAGTCCATGGGAAAAAAAATCTGAATGTAATTATCGTAAAATCTCGTACAACAACCGCTCTTCACGTTTCAAATCAGTCCGAGAGCTCTATTATATCCATATCCTCTGGCTTTTTCTTCACATTTCTCTTCTCCTTCATAAGCGTTTGCGAAGTGTTCGTCATAGCAGCATTTCTCGAAGAGCCTGTTGTCATTGACACTTTGCTTGGCTTCTCCTTTTTCTGCTTTTCAATGTCGCTATCATCCGTATCAATCTCGACATACTTCGGCATTGCAGCCTTCGATTTTGTCACTGGTGTTGGAGGATTGAGCTTGTAGGTATTCGCAATGGGTGTCTTGACGGGTGAGGCTGAAGTAGATCGACCCGTTGCAGGAATTTTAGGTGATGATACTGATTTCTTCATAGAAGATGGTTTGGTGGATGATGATGAGGCTACAATTGTTGACGGCGAGAGTTTAGGAGAGGCGGCGGCGAAGATGTCGTCTATCGCGCTGATGATCGACTTTGGTTTTGCAATCACAGAAGGGGAGACCAGTGAAACTAGTGGAGGTTGTTCTTTTTCTAGCGAAGCGGGAGAAGGTGGACGTGGCAGTGGTGTTGTTCCGGCCGGAGCGGCCAGTTTCTTTGATTCATTTCCTTGATTGACTTCATCTTCCATCTCCATCATCGCATCCCAACCGTCCTCGTCGTCACCTTCTTCACAATCATCAGGATGGTCATTCAAGATGACCTCAAGCTCGTCCATAGGGAAATCTACGTCGAAGTCGCCGATGTAGTCGTCTTCCACTGTTATCGGGGCTTGTTGCGGTTGCTGCTGCTGAAGTCTTGGTTTTTTCAATGGTGGTGGTGCAGGAGCAGGATCGAAAGTCCTTATTAGAATGTCTTGTGTAACATCTTTGTCTGGATCATCGTTATTGCGTTGATATCTAGCAACTGTCGATCGAGATTGTTGTTGTCGACCTTGGGCCGCCGGTACAAGAGAAGGAGCCTGAGGCTGCAGTTGAACTCGATTTACTGCAGGTGGTAGATTCAGTAGATCATTTTCACGAGGTTCTTCATCTGGATCCAGGCTGGATAGAGAGCACATTAGAAGACAGCATTAGGTTGGAAAATCAAGACATTTGTGTCAGTCTCAAGATCGCCGTGGACTTACCCCATTCGGATCCTCAAATTTCTTTGGAAAACCTCTTCTCTGTGCTCATCCAAATCATCGACGTGGGAGTTGGGCTTCACGACTGTGTTTCCACTTGTCAAGAGTAAAATGCCATGGAGCACTTCAACGTCTTTGAGGATTAGCTTCGTGCCTAATTTCGTATCCTCGATTGATAGATCTGGAATGGAGCGGTACTCAATAGCCTTAAAATTAAGAACGAAATAAATGAGTTTTTGGTGAGATTGGAAGTTGGGATAGGAAAGCCCTCACTTTGCACACACTGAATCCATCACTCAGTTCTAGCTTGAGCATTCCTCGAGGAATCCGCGGCCCTTCACTGGCGCGTTGATCTTCTTCTTCTTCCTCCTCATCCGCTAACCGTCTGATACGAGCTACACCAGATTGGGCCTCTTTGCGTTCCTGCAGCACCCTTTTCAGCCGTGAAGCTGAGGAGCCAACCTAACGATTTGAGGCAGTCGAGTCAGGAAACCAACCAGTGTAAGATGCACCATCGTCAACTTACCTCAGTGAGACCAACAACCATCACCATTGTTCCTTTGCCTGGGCCAGTGAACACCGTCTCCTTATGCCTCTCGAGCAACCTTTCTGGAAACCCCGTTCCTTCGACCGTCGAGTACCCCAGGTGAGAGAGTAGCAGCTGTTCGTTGGTCGCTCTAATCAGAGCTGGCATTTGAGTAGTGAGAGCAGGGGATTGCTGTATAAGAGCTGCTTGACAAGCTTGAAGCCATTCCTGGGCGAGCGGAGCAGCTTGGTTTCAGCAACGATATCCTCTTATCCAGTCTGGAAGGACGAAGGACAGAAGAAAGGACAAACAGGATTGACAGCTGGAGCAGTGAACTGGGACTTCAACCAGTTCTGAAACTGCTGAGCTGGAGTATTCACCATCGTCGATAACTACCCATTGATATTGAACGTCAGACGCGTGCCGTGGACCGATGGCTATTAAACCAAGCAATGTGTCACAGGTCCAAAGACCTAGAAAAATAGACTATTTGGGATGGTCTTTATTGATACTCGGTTTCCACAGCTCAGTAGGAGGATCTTGAGTGTTGAAACCGTCAGGGTTCAAGGGAGAGCTTAATTTCGGCACTTGATTTTGTTCTTTTTCTTTTCTCTTAATATAAACCTCAGTCCCTCTTAACTGTACATCGTCAGGCATCTACTTCTGTACTAGGATAATCTAGAAACACTATGTTGATTTCTGAAAACTTGCACGAGCTCCTTGAGCTGGGCTAGACCGATTCCAACATAGCGTCCCAAAGCCCAGTGAGCCAGACCAATACATATTTTGTTCTGAGGCACCACCATTTGTTTCGTTGCTTTTACCTTTGTAACTTCTGCTGGCCTATACCATGTTTTGCGCCACATGTCAACAAATCTAGACAAACAGAAAAGCGGCACTGGCAACTCTTGAAGCTTTTCGAAAACATCATGTCTATTGGCATCGTATATTATAAAAGACTCAGGAAAATACACCAGGTACTTCCCAAGCTGGGCGAAATATCTCCAGACGCTCAATTGCGCCAGACCTCGTCTGTTTTGGGAAGGGGTCTGATTCTCGTTCGACTTTCTTTGTCGCATGATGCTTCACCTACGTTTCAGCAACCCACGACTCTGTCCCTTCCTCTCCATCCATAACAATGTCTTCCCAAAACTCCCCCAGACCTGAGAACGTTGGAATCCTTGGTATTGAGGTACGTGCAGAGCTGAAGGACGAGTTCCTAATGGATTCCCTTTGATCTAGTGGTTTTGCCTACATCATGTTTCGTCAGAAGATATCGCTAACCTGAGCTTATTGCGCGTCTTTTCTCGTGTCTATTAGCTTTATTTCCCCAAAAGAGTCAGTCTGGTACTTCGAAGCTCGTCCAGTGTGGTTTTTGGTATCTGACCCCCACCACTTTTTTTTCCACACACCCTCAGTGTATCGCCCACACCGATCTTGAAGTCTTCGATGGAGTTTCCTCCGGAAAATACACCATTGGTCTTGGTAACCAACAGATGGCCTTCGTCGATGATAGAGAAGATATCAACTCTTTTGCTTTGAACGGTCAGTGTCTAGGTTTTTTTCGAGACGACACTTCAATGGCGCTTTGCTCCTGTGGTGCACTCTTTCAAACGATGTCTGACTTGACATCCTTTTTGCTTGTTTAGCTGTCTCTGGTTTGCTTGAGAAGTACAACGTTGACCCTAAGAACGTCGGGCGTCTCGATGTCGGAACTGAATCGATCATCGACAAGTCCAAATCCACCAAGACCGTCCTCATGGACCTCTTTGCCTCTCATGGAAATAACGATATTGAAGGTATCGACTCCAAGAATGCCTGTTACGGTGGAACTGCTGCCCTTTTCAACGCCATCAACTGGGTCGAATCTTCCTCATGGGATGGAAGACTCGCAATCGTCATGTGTGGTGATATTGCTATCTACGCTGCTGGAGCTGCTAGACCAGCTGGAGGTGCTGGTGCTGTTGCTTTGTTGATTGGTCCAAACGCTCCTTTGGTGTTAGAACGTAAATCCTACGAGTCCTCTGTGTGGTGGAACATACCTCGTTCCAGACCTCTTCTGTTGCTGATCCATTGTCTCGTTCATTCATCTAGCTGTCCACGGTACATTCATGTCCAACGCTTGGGATTTCTATAAGCCAAACCTCTCTTCGTAAGCCTCTTTCAATCTTACACTCCACTGCTCCGCCCTGATCACCTTTATTATACCCAACAGTGAATATGTTAGTACACCATCAAATCTGCTTTTAGAAAGTGTTTTTCTTATCGAAGAACTGTCTTCCTCTTATAGCCTACTGTCGACGGACCGCTTTCCGTGACATCCTACGTTCACGCCCTGGACGAAGCTTACAACACCTACCGAACCAAATTCGCTAAGAGCGAGGCTTACCATGGAAAGACGACGCTCCCAGAGGGAACCGTAGCGAACGGTGTGAACGCAGCGAAAGTTGACTGTGCTTCTTTCGATTACATCCTCTTCCACAGGTCCGTCTTATCTCCCTTTACCCTTCAACCGCTGTGGATACGTACTGATTTACACCTCTGCCTTGTACAGTCCGTACGGTAAACAAGTTGTCAAGGGACACGCTAGACTTGTAAGTTTTTCTTGGCTCTTCGTTTCTCAAGACAACGACCCTGACTCTTAAATTTCGTCTTCCAGCTCTACAACGACTACTGCAATTTCCCAGAGGATCCAATCTTTGCCAATGTCCCAGAATCCCTCTCAGGACTTGATAAGCAGAAGTCGCTGTCTGACAAATCCGTCGAGAAAACTTTCGTTGACTTGGCCAAGGTCAGGCTAAAGATCCTTTGTGCTCTTCTTTAAGCGCGTTTTCACTGACTGGTGGTTCTTTAACGATTGTTTTAGCCATTCTACAAGAAGTCTGTTTACCCTGGAACAAAGGGTGTGAGGATGTTAGGAAACTTGTATACCGCTTCATTGATGGGATCCCTGGCTTCGCTGATAGACGAGGTTGACGCCGACGCTCTTGTAAGCCTCGGCCTGCTCCTGTGGAATTTCTATGCCATATTGCTAACATTTCTATCCTACCAACAGGTCGGAAAGAGACTCGCGATGTATGCCTATGGATCCGGACTTGCCGCTTCCTTCTACGCCATCAAGGTGGTCAGTTCGCCAAAGGAACTCAAGGAAAAGCTCAACTTCGGTGAACGACTATCGAAGATGGATGTCGTTCCATGTGCTGACTTTGTGGACGCTCTCAAAGTAATTATTCCATTTACTCCTGAGGTGTTTATTCTGTGTCTGACCTCACTTATCCCCTGTGCTCTCTTCTAGGTGAGAGAAGAGAACCACAATGCCTCCTCTTACACCCCAATTGGAAAGCTCGAGAACATTTGGCCAGGTGCTTACTACCTCAAGGAGATCGACAGCATGTTCCGAAGAACCTACGCTAAGAACGAGTAAACAGCACCATCTTCAACAATACCCCAACTCTTGCATATCTTCCTCTGTCATTCCTTGTTCCCTCCTGCTAATTTCTTTCGTCGCTTTCCTCTGGAGAAACCCCCCAGCTAGATTGGTGTAATAATTTGTTTAATTTGAGAGGTCGTATCAATGGGTGGAACAACTATCTCAAAAAAAGTAACATGATTTTTTATGACTCCTTTGCATCTACATAGAGTTTGTGCTTCTCTTTCTTTCTTTGCCCGCGCTCATAGACCAATCTTTATGCCCCAATCAATATACCATCGAATTTTCCGTCTGCTCATGGCTTCCATAATTATCGCAAGGCATGTCTACACGTTGTTTCCTCGTATAAAATCGTTTCTCGGCAAATCTCATTTCCATCAACAGAATACAATATAACGCACTAATTATCACTAAGAGGAAAGATATCTGAAGCATACATGATTATCTGGTAAACGGAAAGTTTTACAATATGATCGCCAAGTCGGAGCCGCAATCTTAACGTCCGATGTTCCGCCCATCCTTCCTCCCAGCAAAGCGTGAGAACATTACATTAGAAGGAGAAGGAGGGGGAGCTCCTCTTCTAGTCTTCATAACCATGGGCGGCGCACCAACCCTTAAAGGCTGCTGGAACCGAATGTCTGCGGGGTTGATTTGGAGTTGTTTCTGTTGTGCGAGACTTGGTGAGGGTAACGGAGGAGGGAAGGTGTAAGCTTTTGCTGGCAATGGTGGAGCGGGAGGAATTCCTGTTGGCATAGTGACTCGCGTTCCTGGTCGAAGAGGTGGTTGTGATTGGGAACGTTGAGAGCTGATAGACGATTGCGGCACGAAGCCTCGCAAGAAAGACGGGTGTGGCAGAGAATGTGTTGAGGTCACTGCCGTCATAAAATTTGGGCTGAGAGGAGCTGATGAATGGGGTTGTTGTCTGACTGGCGCTGTGGGACCATACGCCATAAAGGAAGGTGCAATCGGAGGGCTACGAGGACTTTAAAGGGCAGCAGTCACTACTAACGAGCTGCAGAAATCCAAAGAAAAGATAGTAGCACTTACAGATCATCCTGGATTTCTATGTAAACAGAATACCCACTTCTTCCGTCTCGGTCCCTCCTTTCGTACTCAAGTTCATCGATCCCACCACGACCGTTTCTTCTCCTCCAACCCTCGGGCGACGCATGACGAGTCCCGTACACTCGTCTCCAACCAATATCCTCCTCGTAACTCTCCACAGAGCTTTCTCTGCTATGTCTGCTTAGTGGTGGAGTGTGACTTGGTGTAGACTGCTGATAAGGGCGACTCGAGTAATATAAGGGTGAGTGTGCAAAGTACGAGGGACTGGACGAGCGTGGGGTTTCTTCATCTTGTGATATCCAGAAGTTCTGAGAGTGGTGAAGATCCTCATCTGGAGTTCGATATGGGGAGGAGTATCGGTCTTGGTCTAAGTGATGGTGAGATGATGAATCCGTTTGTCTTCTCCCGTTTTCGGTATCTTTGACCTTCTCAGCCTTATTCCAGGAGGAATAATTTTCTTTCTTCCCCTTTTGCTGAAGCTTCCTCTTGACTTCCTCTCGCCGCGCGTTTTCAGCTCGATCTTTCTTTCTCCAGGCAGCCTCAAGAGCTTCAATGTCGGCAGGACTTGACGATCGCTTTAATTTGGGAGAAAAAATCTCAGGTTCACTCTCCGTGTCAGTGTTATTGGAGGAATGGCTGTGGGATGTTTCTGGTGGAGATGGAGGTGAGTGTTGATGTGATTGCGGTGGTCTTTGGAATATAGGAGTAAAATGGGACTGAGCTTTTGCTCTGTCTTCTGGAGCAGTTCTTCGATATCCTTTTTCAGTTTGAAGAGGCGGTGTCGAAGTTTTACCATATAAGGGCGGAGTTGGTGGACGCAAGTCATACTTTGTTTTGTCAACAATAACAACGCCCTCGTCAGACGAAGACCCGTTATAGGGGAAGAAGGTGCTGCAGCTCACCATTTTTCTCTTTTGGGGATCAATCAGAGTATGATAAGCCTCATTGACCTACACCGCCAAAGGACACAAGTCGTCAGGACCGAGGAGCGGCCTGTGCTGAACAGGACCCAACTCACTCGTTTGAACTCGACATCGTCTGCACCAGGTCGATCAGGGTGAGTCTGTAGAGAGCAATAAGGGCCGCGAGAAACCAATCAAGAAAGTTCCAAAGAGGTGTGCGAGGGGAATTTGGGAGTCAACAACTTGTGATCAGACTCGTCGACCGCATCATGAAGCTTTTTCTTTGACAAAGTTGAAGGACGAACCTCTTTAGCCTTGAGCAAGTAAGATTTCCGAACTGCAACGTATAAGATAAACCGTTCAGTCTTGAAAGACGTGCTCAACGATAAAGCCTTTCTCATTAGACCTCTCTCCCACACTCACTTTCAGCAGTCGAAACATCGGTTGACTGGAGACCCAGTACCCGATATAAAGATCCAACTTGATTCATGGCGCTATGTTGGATGTTTGAAGCTTGTTTCTGTCATATATATGGGATTCTGGAAGAAAAGGGAGGATGAGCGTCAGGGGGGCAGTTTGCGAAATTACTTCTCGGACCAAGAGACCTTCTTTCGCCGCTCCGACGACCCCTTTTTCAACAAAATCTCTCAGTAAATCTTTCAGATTAGGCCCATTCTACCTGAATTTGGTGGCATTTCTTGCACTCCACGAGTCTTCGAAAAATGAGAGAGATGTGAGCTTATCTTGACTCTCTGAGTTTACCACAGATGGGAAGTGACGAGAAGAAAGAAGAAAGGGAAACGGTGATTCCTCTCAAACAGGTAGACCCATTTGGGCCAGTGTTAGTTTGTCAAGGCGTTGAGTGCTCAAAAGAGCTCAGTGAGCGTAGGCAACTTTCCGACAGGAACAAGTCAGTTGTCGGCGGTAAAGACTATGTTCATCACTCTGAGTGTATAACAATTCCGTCACACTTTACATATGATTCATCTGAGTAGATATCAGAATGACATCAAGAACAGGTCCGTTTCGTTATTGCAAGATTGACATGCAAAAATTATACCCCTTTAAACGTGTCTTCGATATCCCACTTGGAAGATACTGATCACCATTCCCTAACTAATCATCGAAAGGACTCCTAGTGTACTCCAAATCCTCATCGTCGTCGTCAATGACATGTCTAGATGGGGGAGCAGCCACAGTGGCCGACGTTAGTCCAGAAGCAGTTGTCGTTGAGGTCGGTGGAGTCGTTGATTTATCAAGAAGGGAGATTTCTCTTTTGGGGAGGAGTCCGAGTTTAGCTTTAGAAAAAGTGAAGAAGAGGTTAGTCTACACCTTTTATAACGATCACAGCACGTAATGGCCAGAAATAAGAAGGACCCCCAAACGATGAGTCTGCAAGGAATTTGGCTAAAGTGAAGCAGAACAAGAATAATGATCTTTTGGCGACCAATCTCTCGCTGCCAATCAAAACACAACTAGCGCCTCTGTCCGATCCACCTTATTCCGTCGAAATATGACAGGAGAAGGAATCGGTGACGGGGTCTTTCCAGACCTGCTTATATTACATTTGAGACAGTATGGCAAACTCACCGAAATCAATTTTACCCTGTGGACTACTGCTCAATAATGCGGGTGGGCTTGCGCCTCTCAGCGGCCCACCGGTATTGTTAGGTGACGTTGAGAATCTTGCTGCTGCCGATCCAGGGCTAGAACTGAACGCTTTCGACGCCGCTGCTGGTTCAGAAGGCGATGGTTTGATGATCTGGATACCGCCTGTCGGCAAATCGAAACCCACGTCAGGTAAATAGGAGCGTTCTTAGTAGCTGAGAGGATTAAGTGAACATACCTGTGTTGTCACTTGAAGAAGTTGTAGCTGCAGCAGCGGGGGGTTTCCCAACGAACCTGTCCTCTGGCGCGGTGAACCAGTCCTCGGTCGAGAACTCGGACGCGACAGTCGAAGGTTTAGTGGAATACGTCCTGTTTCCCGAGTTGGAACTAAATACGCTCGGCCTATTGCTGGAGGAGGATGCCCCGATGTTGGCGTTGTGAGTAGCTGAAGCAGCAGAGGCGGTCGCCGTTGCTAAGGCTGAGGTCGCTTGTTGCTGGACGCTAATAGTACAAGTCCCAAAAGATATTGACATTGAAGAGATTAGTTCTTGCCGCTCGGATAGAGTCGTAGTCACAGAGATATCAGAAGTAGCAGAGAGGGTACTTACAGTGCAGCCTTTTCCTTGACGTTCTTCACAAACGAGCTGCTCAAGAAATTATTGAAAGTCTTTTTCCCATCCTCTGCAATCTTGTTGAAATCAAGTCCTTGTTGACCGTTACCACCTTGTTGTTGCTGCTGATGAGCATCATACTGTCCCTCAGCACCAGAATAGAACACATCTCTCTGCTGCTGTGGTTGTTGGTTCTGCTGTGATTGATTTGAGTGCGCACGACGTACACGAGGCTGGTATGGGATGTTGTTCGGGTCGAATGCAGGTTGTTGAGGTTGTTGGCGTGATTGTTGTTGACGCGAGGCTTGTCGTTGCTGGTGTTGCTGGGCCGCGTGCTCTGCATCTTGTAGAGCCAAAGCTCGAGCAAAAGATTCATCTAATTCCGATTGAGAAGCTAACTATAGAACATAAATGGGAATATTTAGTACTCAGCTGTCTACTGCCAGTAATTCCTCATTCCAAATGAAGCCAAGAATCGGTCTGGACTTACTACCTCAGCACTAGGAGCCTCGTCAGGAACAAAACTATCGTCTGTCATACTGAGTAGATTCTCGACTGTCCTCGACTCTGAGCCCCCGTTTGAGATGAGGATGTCAGCAATGACATTGTCTGCCACCGTCGGAAACATAGCCTTGAGGGACTCAATTTTGGCAGCATTTGCGTTGGCCATCTTAACAGATTAAGTAAGAAGAAGCAATCATGTTGACACATCAGAATAAGAGGAGCAGGAGCGGTCAGACGAGAGCAACGGGCACAGCAAGAACGTCGAAATTATTAGCGAGAGATGGCTCGTTGAGGAATTCCAACGAAAGAGAGGATAATCGTACCTTGATATGTAAAACCTAAAGATATCTAGCTGGTAACAACTAGAGTAGGATGCACGTGTCCAGTTTGGGAAACCGAGCAGGGAAACCAGAGGACAACGAAGAGAGAAGGTCCGTTCAAGAGGGGAAGGCCATGATGAATGAATATCAACGGCAAGTAGCAGGAAATTAGTACAAACATCAGCGAGAAACCATAATGGCTGAATTCACATACCAAAGAAGTCGACAGATAGAAAAATAATCCTCCTATCACTGTTGCCGTCAGAAGCAGGTCAGCGCTGTAGCCCGTATCACAGGAAGTGCAGGGAAATCATCCAAAATTTCTATCGAGTTTGCCGTCGATAGATACTAAATTGTTGTAATGATATAGTTATTCAATTCTCTGGTAGCATCGTAACTTTGCTGCTGAACAGCAAGCATGTGGCGCTGATCTCGTTGCGTCGCCAGGGCTGTGACGAGGTGTTGCTCCCGGGGATAGTGCTTCTAACGTCAACCCAGCCAAATTCTCATCCCTCAGCACCTCCACGATGAAGGTTCTTTCTCTGTCTCTGTACCAAGTCTCAACAGCAACGTCACCCCCGACAGCAACGCTCCTCTCAACGGCGAGCGACTTATCGTCTTACTCGTTCCTCACCAGATCCTCCATGGCTGAGGCGTACGGGTTTGCTGCCCAGACCGTCGCGAGCAGGACCAAGGTGGGCGAGAGGCAAACAGTCCAGGAAGGTACAAATTCGGTTCATGCTTATCATAAGGACATTGGCGGTGGAAGGAGCGTCGCTGGTTAGTTTGACATGCCTTCCTTCCTTCATTCTTTCTACCCCCCTTTTCGAACGAACCGATGCGTGGGAGAAGCGAATCCTTACACAGTGTACGAGCCAAGTGAAATAATGGTTTGGAGCAGCTGGGATGGGTAGAGAGACAAGCCCCTGTGGAAAAGAGGGACAGTGGAGAGCACGACGAGCAAAAGGAGGTTACTCGCATGCGAGCATGAAGGAGCGCAAGAGGTTAATTCCGTCATTAGGACATCGACAAAGCCCATCGATTGCTGTTTCAAGAGCTATGGCAGTATGGTATTATTGGGTTGCGGTAATGGGGGAGAAGGACAGACGTACGAGATGAATGGGACGACCTTCAGCTTGGTCTGGTCCCATATCAAACTCAAACTGTGCTGATACATCTTCCCTCTCCATTCTATGACTCCAGCTATCTTGATGACCGATATCGAATACCCTGTCAGAGTCGCCTTTTCTGTGCTGAACAAGGTCGTCGACGAGTACTCAACCGAGTATGTTCTTGCTCCTTCAACAGCTATCTCCTAGTTTGAGATCAGCTCCCCTGACTTTCTCATTGTTCTTTCTTCTTCTCACTCTTTTTAATGGCTCAATACGACACTTCGATCACCCCTCTCCGTGTTTCGTCGAAACTTCAACGCGTCTTCACAATACAGAAACTGGTCCAAAGCGGTAGGAGACACCAAACTGGCGACCTACGTCTCCAAGTACCAAGATCCAAAACAGGCCGATACGATTATGAAAGTACAACAAGAGTTGGACGAGACCAAGATCGTGTTGGTGCGTCTTCCCCAATTGCCTGTTTTTTCTCTCTCTCTCTTTCGGCTTCACGCTCTGACGCGTCATGTCTCTCTTTGGATGTAAACAGCACAAGACAATAGAGTCTGTATTGGAGAGAGGGGAGAAGCTGGACAACCTAGTCGAGCGATCAAACGCGTTGAGTGCGCAGAGTAAAATGTTCTACAAGACGGCTAAGAAGGTATGTTTGTGTTTTTGCCTACGTTCAATTCCTTTTTTCTTGCTTGGGCAATGGCCATCAGAATAAGATAAATGTGAAGACAACTACAATAATTGGTACCCTTGCTTCCTTCATCAATCAATGCCCTATCTCCCACCCTCTCTTACTTCTTGCGTGAAGCTGACCCCGAACTTTTCTTTTTTCTTGCTCTTTCTCATCTTACCATCCAGCAAAACTCTTGTTGTATCATTGCCTGAACAGCAACCTTTGAAGGGACAGTTCGAAACCATCCGTGCATTCCCCCTACTTCTCAATCACCAATGGGCTGCCGATCGTTTTTGGGCCAGGATTTGTTCATGATTCTTCTCGTCTTTCCCTTTGCTTCTGTACCACTTGTCTCGAGTGCTTCGTATGAGCAAGGAGGTGAAATCGCAAGACATTAATCCTTGACAAGAGCTGTGTATTTCAAGCTTGATTATATTTAGCTTCCACTATGATGAGGCTTGGTTCTACGTTGTGTACTGGTGAGTTGACTGCAATCTCAAGAGTGGCGAAAGATCGTCGTAGACCTCAAGCCAGCAAGATGTGAAGGCTATTTGGTTGACCAAAACATTAGCTATTCTCCAAATTCCTCATTCGTTCCCTCAGCTCCCCCACGATGAAGGTTCTTTCTCTTTCTCTGTACCAAGTCTCAACAGCAACGTCACCCCCGACAGCAACGCTCCTCTCAACGGCGAGCGACTTGTCGTCTTACTCGTTCCTCACCAGATCCTCCATAGCTGAGGCATACGGGTTCGCTGCCCAGACCGTCGCAAGCAGGACCAAGGTGGGCGAAAGGCAAACAGTCCAGGAAGGTACAAATTCGGTTCATGCTTATCATAAGGACATCGGTAATGGTAGGAGCGTCGCTGGTGAGTTGGATCGATTCTAACCCTCTTGCGAACCGATACTTGGGGGACTCTGTTTAAATTTGGTCTTGTTGGATAAGAGAGAAATTCGAGAGAATCTCTGGGTTGGAGGGATGAGCCAGTGCGTCCGTAGGCAGCACGACGAATAACAGGAGGATGCTTTTCACATGCGAGCGAGGGGTTCACAGCAGAGCGTGACGTCTCGAATTGCGGGGCAGGAAACAAGAAACGTCGTCCATCTCTGTCCCAAGAGTACACTTGGGGACTGCATGAGATTATAGCCAAGGATTTGAGGGGAAAGGAAAACATACAAAAAATACAATCCGAGCTCGTACCCAAATCTGACTTCGTTTTGGTCCATAACTCCAGCTGTCTTGATGACCGATATCGAATACCCTGTCAGAGTCGCCTTTTCCCTATTGAACAAGATCGTCGATGAGTACGCAACCGAGTGAGTTCGCTTCCACTTGCGTCGCATCGCATTGCCTGTCATTGATCAGACAGATTTCTGTTTTGGTTTCATATCCACCTGATTCTCTTTCTGTCATGATTCTTCTTGTTGAGCAAACCTCAGGAACTGGTCGAAAGCGGTCGGCGACACGAAACTTACGACTTACATCACTAAATATCAAGACCCAAAACAAGCGGATACATTAATGAAGGTACAACATGAGCTCGATGAAACTAAGATTGTTTTGGTGAGTTATGAATACTCCACTACACTGTTTGTGATGAACGCAGCATATCAAGGAGAGACGTTTTCCACTAAGTCCCGATATTATTGTAATTGGCTGACATACATACCCCCGTTGTCACTTCTTCAATTCCAAACAATTTTCTCACTCATCTGACGTTGCTCTTCCTGGCAGCATAAAACCATAGAGTCCGTCCTTGAACGAGGAGAAAGGCTGGATGACCTGGTTGAGAGGTCGAATGATCTCAGCTCACAAACAAGAATGTTCTACCGCACTGCTAAAAGTGTGCGTTCTTTCTTAAGCAAATGTTCCCATACTTCTTCATACAACGCGGGCTCACGGGATTTACCTTCGGATCTCTTTTTTCCTATTGTAATCAATAAAAGACAAATTCATGCTGTGTCATTGCATGACAGCGTGGGTTTATCCTAACAAAATTATCAATGCCAACGACCTCAACTCCATCATTTCTCGATCAGTCTTTTCATAGTAAAAGCTTTCTTTTTCTATTTGCTGTCACTCTCTGTACTTTCAATCTATTTGTAGATCTAATTTTGACGATTCAACAGCCTGTAGCTAGTGCGGACGACTAGAGTCATTAAATCCTACAAATCTCATTACACACTAATCTGTTTGTATTCATTTCTTTACCCCACCACCTGACTTGAGATCTAAGCTGTTCATTGCGTGGAGACGAAGTGTAGCGAAGGGGTTTGCGGAGTACTGTGGGTGAGATAGAATTGCTGGAAGGAGAGACTTGGAGGATGATCTGTTGATGATGCCAATCATTTGTGGTGTTGGGAAAATGAATTTTTTAAAAAAAGAAGAAGATCCGCGAGAAGTTGAAGATATAAGGGCCGAGTCTTCAGAAACAAATCGAAGTAACTGTGAGGGAGTTGATGAGGGACTTACATCGCACTACCTCTCTCTCTCTGAGTCAACGTCTTCCCTTTACCCCTCCCAATCTTTCCATCAGGCTTACCCTCATCCTTCTTCTTCTTCTCTTCGCCGTCAACCTCCATCTCCTCATTCTCCTCCTCCTCGTCCTCAAGCGCCGGTGCCGTCGGCGGGAGCGCATCCAATAGCGATCCCAATCCCTGCTGCTGATCACCTAGGTTCTCGGCTTTTTTACGCTTCTGTCGGCGGAGAGAGGATTTGGAGAGTGGCTGTTGTACACCGCCAGGTTTAGAGAAAGTTGAGGCAGGGAGGGAAGAGGATGATGGGTCTTGTAGGCCTGGGAACGGCGCAATGTGGAAAAAGGTGTCTCGCGTCAGCATATAGAACTCTTTTCAAACAACAATGGACGAAATAAAAGAGTTTGTGATTGGGTGAGTGAACTTACGACCCATAAGCTGCAGCCTCTTGAGCTGCCTCTTTTCCTTCTTCGTCGTCGTGACCTGATTATTGAGGTTCAAAGCTGCTCCAACGGCAGAAGAAGAGGCTGACCCGAGTGTTTCCAGAAGTTCAGAAGCCTGTTCAGATGAACACTCACGTCAGGTCCCAAAGGCAACAAACGAGGGTGGTGGGAGAAGGAAACTGACACTCTTTCCCTCCAGACTACCCAGCAACTGAGCTGAGCTAACACCATTACCAGGCGTGTTCTTCGACAGAAAGTTCAGCTCATCGACCTTGATGCTGTTGCCAGTCGGGACGAACCCTTTGGCGGTGTCAACTTTCCCAAATGATCGCTCATACGGACCTGGAGTCTTAGCTACTTTTCGACCAGTTGAGGTTTTGGCTGATGCAGATGATTTGGGCTGCAATAGAGATGTACAAGGAAAAATAGGATCAGAAAGGTGACCTCAGCCTGAGGAAGAATTCGGTGGTGCCCACCATTCTGATTCTCTGTGAGATAATGGGGTTGGAACGCGATGATATCAGCTCTAGGAATAAACACCATCACAAAACCTGGAAATGCAATCTTACACTTTGTTTGAGAAGAAGATGTGTTGACTGTCGAAGGGGTTCTGCTCTGTGGCGCGCAAAGTAAATTTGAGAAATCCTGAAACTCAAATCGTTCCTCCAACTCCATTCAGCTCCCGAATTTCAACATGTCAGCCCCACCCAAGCTCTCCAAGAAGCAGCAGAAAGCAGCTCAGTTTAAGTCGGCGGGTCCCTCTGGAACTTCGTCGTCGAAGGAGTCTCACGCAGCTCAGAAGGCACGAATAAGAGCTCGAGAGGACAAGCTGGTGGATGTTCCAGAAGATGAGTTGATGGGTGATGGACTAGATGTAGATGGGGAAGATGATCAGAAGAAGAACCTCAAGGGAAAAGGAAAGGAGGTCAAAATCGAATCGAAGAAGAGGAAGAGAGGCGAGGACGATGATGGGGATGTCAAGGTCAAGAGCGAAAGTGAGGCCAAGACCCAAGACAACAAGAAGAAGAAAGGAGATAGAACAAACAGGTTTATTCTGTTCGTCGGTGAGTCATTCCTGGTTGTTCTTAGTTCCCAACAGAATGCGGATCAGAACAAGTGCGCTGACTATTTCTGTCTTCTCCTCCATTTGCGTTTACCTTCGGTTTTGTATTTGCAGGTAACCTGCCGTTCACCGTCACGCACGAGGAAATTGCTCTTCACTTCAAAGAAAAGACAGGTAAGCTTATCTGCCTCTTAGATCCCGACTGTCTCAACTCCTTGTATACAATTACTCATCCTTTGTCCTCCTCTCTACCCTGGGCATAACCTTTTTGTTGACTGCTTCATTGTGGGCTGTCTCTAGGTAAAAAACCCACAGTCCGTCTGTTGACATCGAAACCAGATCCAAACAACCCGAAGGACAAGAAAGGGAAACCGAGAGGAGTCGCATTCATCGAGTGAGTATGATCCTTTCATCATTTCAATTATCTTATATTGTCCTACTGTATCTCAACGGATGACACTAATCCTTATTTACCCAAACCATTGATATCCCTTGTATCAGATTCACATCGTCCCCACCCCTTCAATCTGCCTTGCTGTTACACCACACCGAGTTTCTAGGACGAATAATAAATGTCGAGCTCACTGCGGGAGGTGGTGGTACATCGGATGTAAGGAAGCAGCGTATCGCCGAGCGAAACGAAACAATGCGCAAGCAGGCCGGGATGACAGCCCCTGAAATCCTTCCGACCACCACTGAGGAAGAGAAGAAGAAGGACGTCAACAAAGGCAAATATGGCGATGGTGGGAAGGTTCAGAAGTGGGAGTCCGAGGAAGGAGGTGCAGGAGGCAACGGGGTGGTTCATCCCAGTAGGATGGGTGCAGTGCCGGGTACGAAAGGCGATGGGCAGAGAAAGAGAGGTCCGAAGAGGGACAAATGGCAGCCTGAAGGGGCAAATGCTGTAAGGATTGGTTAGTGAGAGAGCATATTCATAGAGCGCTTTAGGTGTCCATTGTCGTGTAGGTCAGTGTCGCGTTAGAGGAGGGGTGCGTTGTACGTTATCTATGACCAGGAACCTTTCGTTTATGCATGGAGTGGACAGAAATAAGTTTATGAGGGAGAACAACAACCTTCAACGTTAGCTTTCACCCACGTCACTTGATGGTCATTGCGATGTATACAAGTCATAAATTGAGCATTGCTATTTCCATATACTCCAAGCTTTCTACTACAAGCTCCAATCGCAGCGCTCATTGCTTAACCCCAAGCTTGAGTTGTGCTGATAACAGAGGGGAAATTGTATGTAAGTCAGTGTTGGGAAAGCCTAACAAGGTTTGCTTGACTATCTTATGCAATATCAACGGTTACACAGCCCGAATTCTTCCCACAGTAAAAATGACTGTTGGGATGTGCGAGACGAGAACAGACTGACCTGTAGTTGACAATCAAGTGTCCCTCCGTTTGGAAACATTTGTACAGATTCGAGACCAGGTCATCTGGAGCTGGCGAGAATGAAGAGTTAATATAAGTGAACTGCAGATCATAAGGGAAATATGTGCAGTTCCAAATAGAGACAAGAGAAAATCGTTGGAGTAAGGCTTCCATTCACTAGAGGGCACAGGAGAAGAGGTGCGGCTTACGAGTGGGTCATTTGGTTTCCATTTGAGCTCTTTTCTGAGGAACTGAATCACAGCCTACGAATAACAATTTGGACCAGGATGGATGAGAGCAACGCACAAGTCAGTTATGTGAATCTATCAGGAGAGTGAACCGAAAATGTCGCTTACCTGAAATCGATTGCTCGCCGTGATCTTGTAGAAGTTCATCTTCATTATCGGCGCAGATCCAACTGCTTTAAAACGTACGACAACTTATCCAAGTGCAAAGGGGAGAGCAAGGTCAGTTCGTGAGGTTCGTTTCAAGCGTGGACGGACGCCATTCTTCTGCACATTCAACATCTCCGGCTCCTGTCGCCCACTCATCCATTCTCTCTGAGCTCATATACATGAAGCTACTCACCTTTGCTGCTGTCCCTGACTTGATAAAAATCCAGCGCTTCTTTGGCTTTCTTGGACGCCAGAAGAGCAACGTCTGTCGTCGAGGGTATCAGCCCTGGTGAGGGCAGAGGTTGGTCCATCACGGACAGCTGATTGGTCCTGGGTGATACCAGGTCAGCTACGCTATGGATGAAAAAGTGACCTGGAAGTAGATTGGGATCACTTCTGATACGAAGTGTGGACGCGGTCAGGGCGGTGGCGTCCAAGTCACTCAAAGCAGACTCGCAGGCAGAATGTGGACGAGTTTTGAATTGTCAAAACTCATTCGACATCAGCAGCACTGAACTTGAAACACTGAAAGAGCTGGTACTGTAATAGGAAGATCCTTGAGCCTATTGATCATAAATAGCTATACAGAGTTCAGATTTGGATCTAGTGGGAAAAGTTTTGAGTCAACCGGGCTGGAATCTATCGTCTTCTTCGAAAGGTGAGTATCTTGTCATAAAATTGCAGAGCAACTCACATGTCCAGACGAACTCATAGGAATGCCCATGTCTTCTTCCGCTTCTGAAGGTCCTTTCCAACCTCAAAATCTTCTTTAATCTTGACCTGTCAACCATGTCGACCTCACCAGCACCAAAGCAGACCTATGCTCAACAGAAAGCAGCCTTAAATCAGCTCTACTCAAACCCACTACCTCTCACGTTCCCCAACCCACCACCTCTCCCAACCACTTTCCTTAGCGCCTTGTTCTCGCCGTCATACTCTCCCTTGTCACCGTACAATCTCTCCCTGCTCTCACCGTCACAGAAGATGATAAATCCGAAGTGTGTAGGCGTTTGGGATCAGCTGACGCAGTCGGTATGGATACAAAGCAAACATGATATGCGGATCCTGTGGACTAGAGGGAATTTTGGGAAGGGTAGTTTGAGTCGGAGTGAACCTAGCTGGTTAGGCAGAAAGGTCAATGAGTTGAACAGAGATTCTTCGAGTGAGTCAAGCTGGTATCCATCGCTCCATCTTTTTCCTTTTCCTCAAGAAGGAGTGATAGCTCACTGCAAGCGGTCGCGCAGTCACTAACTGCAATTTTGACTTCCTTCACCAGCCTATTCAGCGGAAGAAATCACTCAAATGCGTCGTAACGAACGGAAGCAGTTCAAGAAGGAACGAGCACTAGCGTCTGTTCTAACAGTCGAAGCAGCCGAACGACGTCTACTGCTCGCCAAAGAGAAACAACAACAGTCACAATCAGCACCATCAACGCCCGGTTCGACGACATCAGCACTTCCAGCTACCAATAGTGAGACTCTTGAAGAAGAAGAAGAGATTCCAGAAGTAGTCATGCCCAAACGACCGACGAACAAGATCTATTCTAAGGAGCCGACAACGGAGAATGGATCAGTCACACAGAAGGAGAAGAAGGTTGAGGTTACGGAGGATGAAATTGAGAATCTTGAGTGGTTGCAGCTAGATAGGTGGGAAGTTTGGTTCTTGGCGTGGGGGTTGGGCTGCTTAACTGTAGTGGATTCAAAGACTGTGAGAATTTTGTTATGACTGCTGTTGCAGACTATGCCTGCTTCTGTTTGCTTGAAATCGAAGGTCTCAAACTAACTTATTATCTTTATTTCCAACTTATGTTCCGTTCTACGAGCAGAAGGAACCACTCAAACTCACGTCACTCCTCCCCCTCCTCCTCACAACTCCATCCCCAACTTTCCCCTGTGTCACCACCGCAAATCCAGCAATAATCAACCCCTCAGACCCATTCCTCATCAACTACATCGCATACCATCACTTCCGCTCGCACGGCTGGGTTGTCCGCCCGGGAATCAAATTCTGTGTTGACTGGCTGCTATACAAAAAGGGCGTGGTGTTCAGTCATGCAGAGTTTGCTGTGCTCGTGCTCCCCGTACCAAACAAGGAGGACGTGGCGGAAGGGGAAGAAGGGATCAAGTGGGCGTGGTTGAGTACGGTAAATAGGGTGAATAGTCAGGTTAAGAAAGTGAGTTTCTGTGGCCAATCTCCATCCGGTCATCAATTGACTGACTCTAACATTTTCTGTATAAGACCCTGATTCTATCATACATCCAAATCCCCTCAATAGCTTCCGTCAATGCCCTTATGCAATCATCGTCCCCATCTTCAACAGTCAACAAGCTCGACTTTGACTTCCACGAACTCCTCAAGCTTTACACCGTGAAAGAGGTGACCGTGAGGCGGTTCGTACCTGCTAGGATGAGAGATTAGATTGAAAGTTGTAATTGCTCATACTTAAATCCTATGACATGTTGCTGTTCGCCGCTGGTTCACCGTTATGTCCGAATGTTAAGCTTGGCTGGCAGTCCTGGTTGCGCAATCAATGTAGACTGAGGTTTTGTTTCATGGCTCTAAAGTATATATTTCATGTACGGAAAGTCGAAAGCAGCTAATCTTAGAACATTAGCATTCCATGAACGTCGCCCGTCATATCTCTTCTAAAAACCTTCGCATTCCTTCTTCATATACATAAACAGCTCCTCGCACTTTTCGGCATCCAAGGCTTCAGGTCTTGGTGGAGCGACACGACACCAGGGAATAACGTACTTTCAGAGCCATACCAGAATCAGTTAAGAAGTTGGAGGGATATTTAGGGCGTGGTGCTGTGAACTTACCTTACCGCCGAGAGAGGCGCCTTCTTCACTTGTTCCTAACCAGAGGAGGTTGTATGCTCCCTTGAACGCAGGCTGGGACAGTCGAGTGGTAAAGTTTCGAATGAAAGCTGTCCCGGTATGACGACTGAGTTCCGATCGGATCAACTGCAAAGTAAGCGTCAAAGTCAGTGTGACTCAACTCAAGTGGAGTATAGATACAGGTCGACTTACACCAGGGTTGAGGGAGTTCGAGATGATACCTTGAGATTCATACCTCTTATTGAGTTCGTTGGCGAACATGACGTTTCCCATCTTCGAGATCCCATAGAGCGGCTGTACACCAAGTATGTCCTTCTCATCCATCAATTCCGGCTTCAACTGATCATACTGGATTCCACCAGTAGGGCAGAGCAAATCATGACCTAGGGAAGAGGTGTTGATGACCCTCGACTTCTGGCCCGAGAGGTGGTAGCCATTCAGAAGGGAGGGCAGGAGAAGCGTCGTGAGGTGATAATGCGACAGGACATTAGTGCCAAACTGAGCTTCATAGCCCTGCGTCGTTCTGCTACCAGCTGGTGGAAACATGACGCCCTAGAGACCAAACGACTGAGTAACAGACTTCTGGCGAAACAAAGAATGAGAAAGGGAAATTACAGCATTGTTGAACAACACATTGAGGTGTTTCTCTTTGCGTTGAAATTCATCAGCGGCAGTTCTGACGGAGTTGAGATCACCCAAGTCAGCAGAGAGGAACCCTATGATATCCTTTCCAGTGGCATCTTTGAGAGACTTGATAGCGACCTCAGCCTGCGACCAAAGATCGGAAGATTAGTAGCTTCGGGACAGAATCAATTGAACATGGAAGATTCACCTTGGATGCCGAGCGACCGAGGATGTAGACATCAGCGTTATGCTCTAAGAGAGCCTTACATGTTTCGTATCCGATACCTCCGTAGCCTGTGGAAGAATAATAAGCGAGTTAATTACTTGGTCGTAAAAAAACAAGGCAGGAAATACGACACTGACCCCCAGTAACGATGACAACCTGGACAAGAAAGGGAAGAGAGGTCAACTGGCTTGCCCATTGGATAAAGCAGCAAAGAGTAACACAACTCACTTTGCCGGTCATGTCAGGCATCGACGATGGGAGCCAGTGACTCGAGTGAAGAGGCCAGATCTCAGAGACTGCTTTGCAGATAGCGCTCATTGCTGAAGTATATCAGGCGGGGTTATAAGATGGGTTGGGACGGGTCGAGCTGGAAAGTGATGAAATAAAGGAAGAAACAGGTCTCCTCTCGCTCTCCCCCCTCCTCATTTTATACCGCTGACCCTCCCGGCCTCAGGTGAACGGCGTTCTGCCCTTTGGGCAAGAAAGGATCATCCAAGCCCAGCGAAAGCGACCACATGAGGGAAATGGCCATCGGGTAAACAGCAACCCGTCCAGCGAGTGGAGAGTAGGAAGGATAGGGGCTTTTGCCACCATATTTTTTTCGGGCTATTTCTTCCTCCATTACTAGAAGGCCGTGCTGTCAATGGGAAAATAGAATATGATTGGTGAAGCAACGTTGCGATTGCCGGGCTGATGACGCGAAGTACCGACGGCGCGCCTTTCACCACAGAGGGGTCACAGAGAAGACGAAGAGACAGAAATACAAGAGTGAATAAAGGCCTACAACGACTCCGTTATAAAAATACAACTTTTCTCCGTCGCTTTATTTCAGCTCCAGAAATCTCACTGAGCAGCCGTGTCCGTGCCCCTTCCACCTCCCTCGCTTTCTTCACCTCCGCCGTGCTGTCTGATCCCTCCCCTACCAGCTCCTCTACCAGACCCTCTGAACGCGCCTGCACCAGCAAGCCCAATCCTATACCTCGGCATTGTCGGACCATCATGGTGGTTGCCAGTGATGCCAATTGCTCTAGCGCCTCCAACTCCCGGAGTCACTATTCCCATACTGTCGTTCTCCGTTTCTGCACTATTGAACTGAGGAGTATCTTCTAAAGCTGCACTATCAGTGGCAGATTCGCCTGGAATACGAGGGTCGCCAGCTGGTGCGTCGGTGGTTGGCATTGGTGCCAGATCGTCTGTCTCCGTCAGAGTCGAAGTGGGCAGTAGCCGCGTTCCAATGTTTGGCGCATGGAAGACATGACGTACAGAAGGGAATGAGGAGGGCGCGTCGACAGGTACCGAGGGTGGGCTTTGTGGGTTTACACTCGAAGAAAGTGGGGCGGAATGGAGATCGGATTGTGCAACGGAAGCGGACGCAGAGGTTGATGCGGAGGAGACGTTGTTGTAAATGTTGGTGCCCATCGGAATGTTGGTTGCCTGGGGCATGTTGCGGTTGTTTCTGCGGAGCGCGCTAAAGTAGGCAGAGTTCTCGGCATCAACCGCTTTTTGTTGGTCCTCAAGCGAGGGACCTCCTGTTACCAAAGCACCAGCTTTGATTGAAAAAAACTCCCCAATAATTAGAAGCGTTCGTTCATTTTGAAGTCTAGGGTGGGGTTGTACTCACTATGCCACCCACAAGCAGCTGCGTTAAACACATACGCTCCTTCGCCAAAATCAACCTCTTTAGGAGCAACAACCTTCTCTCTACTTGCTCCTAACCCCAGTGCACCAGATGAGTACGCTCCCCAAGTCAAAAGCTTCCCATCGCTCGTCAGCGCGCCAAAGTGGTAGTCACCAAGCACGACCTTCATTACTCCGCGATTTTGGAGCTCGGGAATGATCTCGGGCTCAGGTTCTGACGAGAAGTTGAAAAGCTTGTCTTTCGTTCCTTTGAGAACAGTTGAAGAGGAGTATGCAAAGAAGGTTTGGAAGGCAGCGGAGACGTGAGTGATTCGAGAAGATGGGTCTGACAGGGTTGAGAACTTCTCCAACTAGACAAAACAAAAGCAACTATCTGTGAAAACTTTCCAAACATGACAGAAATGAAAAAAAGACTTACGAATGACCAAACTTTCGTATGGCCCAAGTCATCCTGTACGCCAATTTCACTCTCATCGCCTCCAACCCTCGCTGCCCAAACCTCTCCATCAGCGGTGAGCGCGATAACGAACCCGTCTCCACATGCAATCTTCACCACACGTCTTCTCTGACTTATGTCCTCCCCTTCCATCCGTATCTCCGGCAACTTGATAGGCATCTCCTCTCTGGACGGTACCAATTTGACAGGAATCTCCAGCTCTCCCGGAGCGTTAATCAACGGCGTGTTCTGTGGTGGAGGAGATCGATGCGTGTTTTCATGAGGTTGGAAGGGATACCACACAAAGATCTCGGACTGGGTCGAAAGTAAGCACGAGTGGTTCCACCCGCACTCGACTTGTTGAATCTTAAAGGACATGCTCGAAAACGCCGCCGAGTCGATTCTCTTCGCTAATCCCCACGACATGAATTCGAAAATGGAGTCATGTTCGTCCACCGTAAGGAAATGTTTTCGACCACAGGAGAGCGAGACGATCTTTCCCCCGCCAGCTTCCTTGAGAAGGACCATTCGAGGCTGATCACACGGTTTTCCAGGATCAGTCCAATCCCTTCCTGCTCTCCAAGCCAATACTTTGAATGAAAGGGAAGGGATGAGCTAAGGGACCTTGGTGAAAACGAGAAGCTAGCTGGAGACAGACCTTCTCCATCAAGCACCCCCCAAACATGAATTCTGCCTACAGTATCCAAACCAATGAATCCCCATCCATTCGCAAAGAGCTCGATGAGGCCAACAGTGTCTGGGATAGGCAATCGAACAGGCTTCGACACGCCGTTGACTGTGTTAAGCGACGAGTAAGATGGGTGGTTTCGTGGAATTCCCAATCGGCTGTTTCCCGCTGATCCCCAGCAGTAGACGGCCTGAATATCAAAAAGAAATGATATTAACTTTGTTGGAATCGGATTGGATGATGGCAGAACAGGCAACAACGGCAACTCACCAGTCGTCTCAGCTTGGAGTAAAACTCCTTCCAACCCTGAGCTCTATTGTTGAGATTGGCATCGTAGTTGAAGTCCTGCTTCAACTTTCGCTTCCAGAAGGTTCCATCTGAAGCCACGTTGGACAGGTGCTGGTTTACTTCGCTGACTGCCAGCAGGTCTCGATTGTCGAGAAGGGGCAGTAGCGAATCGACGAGGACTTCGTCAGGGAGACGCTCCAATGGGCTGTCTGCTTGTTCCATCCCTATTGATGACTGCATTATGCTACTGGTTCAGATTCGGTTGAGACAGATTACGATAGTAGTCTGGGTTTATATGTGAGTCTATCAGCTCGCTTATCACAGCTTCTGTCGCGCGACGTCATTGAGACGAATAATTATCGATCACGGAAATGTAAACAAGAGAGGCAATAAAGATACAGTAACTACCGACGTAACCTAAGCTTAAGGAACAGAAATGAACTACAGTCTTAGCTTAATGGGCGTTCACTCTCGCGTCACTTTCGTGGTCACTGTAGTAACTGGGGTGCCTTTGACAGTTGATAATTAAGCAGTGTCATTAATAACAGGTATGTTCGTGAGTATACAGTACAAGAATTTTCGAGTTTTAGATTTCTACCGGTCTCACGGTGAGAAGTGCGTGAGGGGACTACAGCAACGATGGCATCAATGAATCGATAATAAATCTGGAAATGAAGACAAGAACTCACTCTATGCATATTATTCCTCCGCTCTCTGACCACGGGTAACCTAAACAGAAGGTGATAGCAAGTAAATGAGTGAGCAGCCTTCAGACAGCAACGGAGA
Source organism: Krasilnikovozyma curviuscula (assembly GCA_014825775.1). NCBI lineage: Eukaryota > Fungi > Basidiomycota > Tremellomycetes > Cystofilobasidiales > Mrakiaceae > Krasilnikovozyma > Krasilnikovozyma curviuscula. Next base: position 38,038 of record MVAQ01000081.1, on the reverse strand, counting down.
CAAAAGTTGGTACAACTCACCCCACTGGACGAGCCACTCCTTCACACTTTTTCCTAGTCGTATACGACTAGCGCCTCTAGCTGCATCTTGAGTTCCAGTGTGTCTTTGTAGACCAACGACAGCGTAAGCTAAACCTAGAAACCGTTCGCTTTCCAGGGCATAGAGGAATTTCTCGAGTACTTCACAAGCCTCGTCCCCATGGAGACTAGCAAGAGGGGAACCAGTGAACTTCAGGAGCAGAATCAAGTAGTTGGCTGAAGTAGGACATACCCATGACAATCAATGAGAGCTTCCTCCCTCTCTGCCAAGCTCTCCTGTCCATCTCTGATGCCCAAAATCACACCCAACCCCCCTCCAGCAGCCTTCCCCTTGGCAGCTCTATCCTTTGGCTCTCTTGTGCCTCCCTCTCGACTCCGCACCACATCTTGTGCTAATTTCCTGCGCTCCTGAACGATTGACATTGCGGCCTCGACAGCCTCAACTCTCATCCTCGCGTTGAGCTCGGAGCCTTCGAGGGAGAATCTTTTCGCAGCTGCTCCGTCTCCACGACGCCATGCATCTGCAGCACGGGCCAAGCAGGCATTTCTGGCTGCGCCAAGCTGGAGGGACCGCGCTCGAGTGGACATGTACAGCTGATTGACCGAAGCACCAGTTTGGAGCGTGGGTAGCAGCGTTGGAGGGCGTAGTGCTAGTCGAGGTGATGGGCGCGGTTGAGGTTCACCTTGACTCGTTCCCGGTGGGTGGTAGTCAGAAGACGAAATCATCCGTCCACGAGAAGCAGAGCCAGCTGGCTGCTGTAGGTTGACAGGAACGACGCCCGTCTTCTTCACTGCTGCTGAGAATCTTGCTCGAGCTGGATCGACTCGGCCTCTTCCACCAGACCCACCAGCAGTCAGAGATAGAGATGAGAGGGAGGGGAAGTCATCGACAGGGGGTGTGTTGGGAGTTGTTGGTCGAGAGTTTGACGGCGAAGATGCTTGAGCGTTTGCTATTGCCATAGAGAGCACAGAGGGGTCGAAATTGGATGGAAGTGTATGGATGAATTCACATTGTTCCTACAATAACAAGAAAGGCACCCGTAAGAATATGTGGCTGACGAGACGGGAGGCTTCTCCACTTACCCCTTTCGCACATTGTCCTCGCAGCCACTGCGATTTCAGCGACAAGATGATCAATATGAGAGCGATAGGAAAGAGCAAGACATTCACACTCACGAATCGACACAACGCCCTCTCAATATCATGACTGAACCTACAATCTGCCCTCCTACATTCCCCAGCCAGATAATACCTGCACACCCTCCCTCCAGATAGCCCAGACGTGGCCACTGGCATTGTGACAGCACCAACTCTGTGGCCGATAGCAGGACCTGGGGACGGTGACGGACTTAGTCCTCTCCCACCTCGCCCTCCGGAGACGAGGAAGCTACTCGAGGTTGAGCGCATCACTGCTCGATTAGGCGTTGGGACGCTGAGAGTGGCTGAAGAGGGTGTTGATGGTCTTGGAGTGGGAGCCATAAGGAGAGTGATGGTTGCTTCTAGGTCATACCCTGACGTGTAGAGGGCCTCTTCTACAACTTGAGGTGAGAGGCTGGTGAAGATAGAGGAGAGCACGTCAAAGGGTGTAAGGGCTTCCCCCCGTTCTTCAGCAGATTGTTGTGATATCTCTAGCTCTTGTAAGTCAAGCTCGGCTTGAAGTTGAGCTTCTTCTAGTGGTGTCAGACCTATAATTTCAGTTTCTTCAATCGAGGAATACTCATGTTGTTGTTGTTGCTGATAAGAAAGTTCTTGCCAAGACAAATCAGGTGAAATCTGGGAGGAAGTTAGGATGGAGGCTGGCGGTAGATACTGCTGCTGCTGCCGAGAGCCACTAGTTGTGAATCCAAAAGGACTGAACTCATCTTCTTCATCATCCTCAACGTCAATCCTTCCACCATGATCTGCAGATCCAGAATAAAATGGACTATCTGCGTACAGAGGTGCAGCGATAGCCAAGTTGGAAGTAGACCTGACCAGGCCAGAGCCAGGCGAAGCTGAGCCGCCCATACTCCAGGGATCCGAGGCCGCTACACTGGCAACCAGAGGGTTTCCACCACCAGGAACAAATGATTTTGCACTGGGGTTGAAGGCTACAGCCTTTGCAGATAAGACTTTGGGGCTTGATAGCGGAGAAGAAATCGCCGGCAATTGATGGTGTGGCTTGGGGCTCGGTGAACCTTTTGAACTCGCTGCACTTGATGAACTAGAGAGGTGTGATGGATAGTCCACCAGTTGAGTAGTGGAAGGACGTGGTGAACCACTGTGGGAGAGTGGAGTGAGAGGGCGAAAAGATGGACCAGGTCGAGAGATGGTAGGAGTGCCAGCCCGGGACGAGGACGATGAGATCGGTCGTCGAGGTGTTGACGATCCCTCCAAGGAGAATGGTACGTTGTTGGAGTCATCTACACGTGATATAAATTGACTCGAAGGGTAAGAATGGGTGTCGCTCTAAATAGTAAGCAACGGTAGAGGAGAAAGCTGACCTTTGACTTTGTGAAAGAGCTGTAGAATATACGTATCAAGGGTCTGGTCGTCAGACTAAAAGGAGTATGGTCAGACCACTATTTTAACTGAAGGCATTTCTAGGGAAAGTTCGAGGGAGCAGGGCGAGCAGAAGTAGCCATTAAGCAAAGGCGTGAATGTTGCTGCTGCTGCAGCTGGCTGATGCCTGTTGCCCTGCTCAATCCAATCTGAACGGATAAGCAGGACACGCACCTTTTGGTTCCCCATACTCAATCCGTCCCTTAGCAAGATCTTTAAAGCATCCTCGTCCTCATTCTCGATCATCTGAACAATCTCCTTCACCTGTAATTCCTTCGCTGCTGCTCCTGCTCCTCCTTGGGGAGCAGCAGCTGTGCTTCCTTCAGGTGGGGATCCTACTATGCTGACTCCATCCTCTGAAGATGCTGAAGCTGAATAGGACCCTACACTGGAAGAGGGTCTGCTGCTGGTACTGAATGAAGGGCTGAGGTGAATGCGTCGTAGCTGACTGAGGTAATGCTGAGTATGGGGGAATGAAACCGTCTTTGTCTGGTCTCGGTCTGCCATGACCTGTAAGTCCACCTCTGAGGGGCCACAGTGATATCCTACTTGCTGCCACCCTACTTCTGGCAAGAGGTTGTCGGGCGGTAAACAAGAGCGAGATGAGTTTGCCTAAGACGGAACGCAGCATTTTACCTCTGCCTTTCGAACGAATTTCCTATTAGCGGAATCTTATTAGGAAACAGGAACTCTAAGCAATTGCAGAAGTACGAGATCAAATTAGTCGAGTCACTGTGTTCCATTCCTCGGACGTGACACAGCCCAGCCAGTCACCATCCCCGCTGCTATTATCTCTTAGGTTAGGTTAGGTTAAAGGGCCGTAAGATTGTACGTTCCATCTCTTTCTGTGCTGCACTATTATTGGGAAGTGTCCCTTTGCTAATTTGTCCTTCCTTACCGCCTGATTTGAACACTTGCTAGAAACATGCCACCTTATCTGAAATCAAGGACGCGAATCGGCACTTCTTTTAACATCTGCAGTACAGGACTCGATACAAGATCTGCAAGTTGAAATGGTAGCGGTGCCTCGGTTTAGGCTTAATCATCTTATCTGAGTAGATTCATTTCCATGTCGTCTCGGACCTGCCCCGAGTCTGATCTGCACCACTTTATGCTAGCTTTCGTTCAAGTCTAAGAAATCAGCGATGAAGTACAACAGTACATAGCGTTTTGTTCACTGTACAAAGAGCAAGGCACTTCCCGCGTCACTCAGGAACGGTTCAGGATACACAACACAAACACTTCTTCTCTATCTCTACTGATTCCAACCACCATACTGCTGCTGCTGTTGATGCTGCTGCTGTTGCTGTTGCTGTTGTTGTTGCAGCAATGTAGCGACGGCCGCAGCTCTCTGCTGAGCGGCCAAAGCCTGCTGATGTTGCTGCATCTGTTGCATCTGCCCCATCGTGTAATTACCATTCTGTTGTTGTTGTTGTTGTTGCTGCTGTTGTTGCTGGAGTAAAGCAGCTTGCTGGGCTTGAGCCAACATGGTGGCTTGATGAGCGTACTGCTGGAGGAACTGCTGGCCGTTGGCAGCACCAGTCTGGTTGTTGAGGTTTCCAGCAGCTGCTTGTTGTGCTGCAAATTGCTGAAGCAAAGCCGCTTGGTTGATGTTGTTGGGGTTCCCATTGTTCAACTGCTGCGGAAAGTTTTGAGGCAGTCGTGTCTGGCCGCCTTGTTGAGGAGGCATCTGAACCCCGTTGGGAAGCTTTTGTTGATTGGGAAGACCAAGACCAAGTCCAGCCATTGCATTGGTACCCGAGTTGTTTCGCGTCTGATGCTGCTGCTGAGGTTGTTGTTGTTGTGATTGCTGCTGCTGCTGAGGTGGAGGTTGGTTTCCAACCTTCTTTTTAACACCGCTTGCTAAAGGAGTTTCAGCAGCAACTGGTGTACTGACAGGCTTCCCATTCTTCCCCTTTCCAGTACTACCAACTCCAGCGTTCAAATTGGCAGGAACAGCAGCAGCTTTCTTGTCCTTCTTTCCTTTGGCACCTGCAGAGGCTGAAGGAGTAGCAGCAGGAGTATCCACTTCCAGTTTCCCAACGTCTCCCTCAGCTAACGAATCCTTCTTCCTCTTCTTTCCACCTTTTGGCTGAAAGGTGGAAGTGGAAGATGTTGGTGTAGGTTTGACTTCTTCTACGAGATCGGGGAGAGGGGTAGAAGCAACTGAGTCTTCCTTCTTTCGCTTCTTCTGGTTCGCTGAGGCTGAGGCTGCCGATGAAGAAGCGACTGACGTGTTGATAGATGCAAGTTTCTTCTTCGGATCAGCGTCCAGTGTGGGAGCTGGAGATGGTGCGATGGATTGCCTTGAATCTTTGCTGCTGCCATTGGCTACAGTAGCCAAGGACGTCGCACCTGATTGACCAAAGGCAGATGCTGCAGAAGTAGAAGCAGTGGATTGTTGAGCCGATTGTCGGGCTTTGGAAGGAAGGACCATGTGAGCAAAGACTTGGGGATTTTTTGTTAAGTTCGGGTCTAGTGTTGCTCGATGACGGAATGATTCGATGTTTGAGATTCGGGAGAAACTGATAGCGAAACATTAGCAACTATTAAATATTGAATGGAGAAATTGGACTCACTTTGGTTTGAAAGTACCGCCTCTGCTCTCCGCAGCAGCTCCGTACACCTTCTCTCTCCATTCCCTGTCCTCTCTACCCACGGCACCTCCGCCACCAGATCCAGTGCCAACAGAGTTCTTCTTTTTCTGATTCGAGATCGAGCTATTTGCAGCTGCAGTCGTCGATGCAGGAGTAAGAAGAGTTGGTCCAACGGGTGGGGGAGCAGTTGTCGACAAAGCGTAGTTGGCGAGCCTCGTCGCGTAGAAGGAAGTACCAAGATAGATCGGCGGAGCTGTTGCATTCTATGAAACAGAGTGAGGGTAAACTTGAGTCAGCTTATTGATCTAATGCGAGAGATTATAAGAACTCACGATAATGCCAGCTTCAATCTCCAACACGTCCTGATCACTCCAATTTCCATTCTTCTCTTGGTTCAGCAAACATAGATCTATCCACATGCTTTCTGGAGTAGGATGCAAGATGACCCTCACAGGTCCACCGCTACCAGCTGTACCACCAATGGAGCTACCAGCAGGAGTCATAGGCACGCTATTTGATCCAGCACCTCCATTGCTCTGATGAGAATATGACAAAGGGTTTCTGAAGTCAATCAGCTCGACGATGAGACAGCCGTCGTAGAATGGTAGATCTAGGCTGTTGAATGTCGGTATGAGGTCGGCGGGGATAGTTTGAGAACGAACAGCTTCAAGGACGGCCTATGGTTTGTTGACATTCAGATCATGAGATAAAGGATCGTTCATGAAAGTTAGAATGAGGACAACAGGTAAGTTATGGTTTTGCGCGAAGAGAAGAGGGAAGACCGCTCCGTCACAGACTTACACGCATAGGACTATCGTAGCTGAAGTTAGTCGGCTTAATGCAAAATGGAAAGAAGCAGAGAACGAGGTCAGCCTCCTCTCCTGAGAAACAAGGTTGTATTGCTCGTCGCCAGTTGAACTTCCTCCGTCCCAATTCTTCCCTCCCAATCTACCAAGCTTTATTGTATACAACATTATTCTCTGAATCATACTCAAGTGGGGGTACATACCTGATCCTTGAACCTAAAATGACTGTGATATAGCTCGATACTCAAGCTGGGTGTTGACTTCCTGAACCTTTTAAGAATATTTCTCGACTCTCGATGACGGTTGAAAACCGAAGAGGTTGACGACATCCTGAAGATAATGTTGCAAGTATAATCCTATATCCTGAACGTGACCTGCAGGATGGGAGAGTTAGGCTTCAAATGGGTGCTACAGAGGGGCGAAGCTTGAGAATTGAAGTTGACCGGAAAAGTCAAGAAAGGGCAGAGCTAATGAGCTGATTGGATAGTGAGCAAGCTTGAAAGTCATTGGAATACTTACTGTCTGAGAATGTTTATACAGGGCGGGTTTGGGCAATGTCGTGGTTTGACCTCACCAGACAGCGAAGGGGCGAGATAGCGACCTTCAAGTAAAGCAGTGGCAAACCCTCAGGAAAGCCGAACCTTCACCCGGCCTACTCTGACATTTCAAAATAGGCTGGATGAGGAGAGCCGAAAGGTTTCCTTCCCAATTTGGGGCCAGAAATGCAGCGGCGATTGGACGCGCAGCTACCATGTTTCTCACATCATCACCATGGCGCTACTATAGCAAAGTATCGTACAGTATTATTCCACACATTGTTTGAATATTGAACTAGCTTCCGAAGCACTGCTTTCTCGGAAGTCGTGAAGTCGTTCTGCCATTACGCGCCTTCAATGTCCAGCATCTGAGATGCCACAGGAAACACTGCAGAGCAAGCGCTCACCATCCTACCATCCTACCATCTGAACTGTCTCCAATTCAAAACTCACTCGAACGAGATTAGATGTAGTGAGCGGCATTTCCAAGAAGAACGGAGAACCGTCGTAAAGTGGCCGTCCTCATACGTTCGAAGCACTCAGTGGCTGCTGGTTTGTGGAACTGAACTGCTGCCAAAACAACCAAAAGGGTGTTTCGTTGAGGAGTTCCAGATCGCGTGCAGATGTGCCTTGTGCTTGCTTCCGCCATCATACAAAACAAAGACAACAACGGGCATCATCGTGCGCTGAGCGATTAGCAGAAAGTTAGCCTCTAGAGCATGTACACCACATGGGAGATGGAGACACCTCCAAAAACAAACTAATCGAACATTGGGAACTCGACGGGAAGAAATGATCGTGGGGGCGAAGTGAAGACAGAAGTAGGCTGGTTTATCTAGCTGCCTGCGTACCTGAGACATCAAGAGTAATAGTGACAATAAGGTTGAAAGCGACTTAGGCGCTGAATAAAGCGAAGGGACTCTTGAACAATTTAGAGTCGTTGGTGTAGGCAGGGCATGGCAAGCACGAACCATATACAACTTCCAAGATTTTTCCATCGGGTACCGAACGAAGTTCCAAGAGGAGTAAAGAGCTCTTCCTTCCTCACAATTTCTTAAAATCCTTAGAGTTATCAGACGTCTCATTTCAACATGAAGGACTCAGGCCTGAGCCCAGGGTGGTGTACTAATTCACAAATGCATCCAACTCTGGTACAAGTAAGCTCTTCTGAGCAGAAAGCAACTCCGTTAGTCGTCTGAATTTAAAAGCAATAAACACACCGTCAGTCAGGAAGAAAGGGTTACAATTTCAAAACGATCGCCTTTACCTTCCAAGATTTGATCGTACACCGGCTGGTCTCGAATGACTCCTTCACCGCAGTGTTCAAACAGAATCGCGCTGTAGATCTCCTCATGTCCTCTTTCAAAAAGAGTATCCACCAGTCCAGCGTCTCTCTTCACCTCAAAGGCGCCAAATCCGATGTCCACTCTGTTGGGCCCAAAGCTCAGCCATTCCAGAGTTGGAATGGCGGCGATGATCTGTTGGACAATCGTTTGAACCTTGAACATGAAAAACGATTCGTATTGAGCTACTATGATTTGAGATGATTTCTCGGCACCAAAGAAATTGACAGAGTGGTGCAACAGCCAGTTGAGAATGTTGGGACTGAGCTTGAGATACTCGAGGTGTTTGAATTGGAAAAGGAGGTTGAAAAACTTATTAGACATAAGCCAAATATTGAGAGTAAGTAATTTTCCTTTACTCTGGCTATGAACGAGATGTGGCTTACTTGGGAAGCACCTCGACCCTCTAGCAGCTCTGACTTAGCAACATCACCAAACAGCCTCAACCCTTTCAGCGCCGGATGAACGTCGAGAAGTGCCTTCAACGAACAGCTCGTCCACTGATCACAGTGCAACTCCAGATCTCTGATCTGCCACTCTTCGCCAGGACCAGTGCCAACCCTTAGTTGGGAGAATTCCTTCAGAGCGGGAAGCTGACATCCCACTTGGTCGCATTTCACCAAGCTCTCATTCAGCCTTTTGATCCCCCCACTACAAGTCACAGCCGAGTCCCAGCTTTCCAAAGAGTATACCCCAGCAGTTATGATCTTGGGATGCTGAGCCAGGAAGGGAGCGATCCAGGAGCCATCTTTTGGCGAGAACACTGTCAAGCCTCGAAGACCGGTATAATTATGGCAGGTCTGTTCTGGAGTTGGGTCTTCCGTGAGCTTCAGCCGATTCACCTGCAGACCGGAGCCTTTTGAGAGACCATACGAATCGAAGCCTTCAGCCTGCTTGAGATGGATCTTGCGGAGAAAGTTTGTTGTGATGGATTCAGGCGGGACTTCCACATCTTTGGCTCGAACTGCTGTCATAAGTTTCATGGAATTGATTTTGGTAACCATGGCCAAGTCTAACGTCGGCCATCCTTTGATGTCGAGTTTGGTAAGGTTGGGGAACGCTTGAGCAACGTGATTCAAGTACTGTAGTGATGAGTGGAGGGACCGTGACGTCGCGACGTCCATACGGATGGTAAGATGCCTGCAGAGCTCAGTCAAAAAATCAGTTTCTCTTCTGGGAACAACACATTGCTTGTGTCTTGAACTCACTCTGCCAACTTCGTGAGCTGAGGATTGTCCAAAGCAAACAGCAGAAAATTCTCTACCTGAAAGGAAGGGGCGAGCAATCAGTGCAAGAAAGACAAAATTATATCAAATGGAAGAGATTACTGCAGGCTGATTCTCATAATCCAGATAGTCCTTCTCACCACACATCGACAAATGGTAATCTTTAGCCACCACAGGATGTTTGAACAGGTGGCTCAAGCAGGCCATCCTGACCTTCTTGGACACGCTCGAGAAAGCTATGAGATCATTCCAACCGTCTGGTCTCTTGAAGTGGGAGGGGTCATCTTCCATATCCACCCCTCTTTCGAACAGGAACCTCGCAACGTGCAAGAGTATTTCTGGACCTAGTGAGAGAATCGAGTACGGTGGATACGAAGCAGCCGTCATTTTGACCCTATAGATGATGGAATGTGCCTCCAGGTTGTTGGTCGTAGTGTTGGTTGGGCGATGTCGTAAAGATTTCTTTTCGGCGAACGTTTCCAGTTGGTAGGAGGAACACGTTGGTTCACCTGAAGATCTCCAATGAACAGCAACATTCAATTCAGTATTCCTTCTCATAACAGAAGCATAGTACGACTTGGTACTCACTCAATACGTAGTTCTTTCCTCAGTCTCTATTTACTTCTAGCAGCGGGTACTGAAATTTGCTGAGTGGCGCAGAGGCTCCAAACAGCGACGAAGGACCGGACTACAGAGCTGTACCGTATGAGAGAAGACACAAATGATGGTCTGTTCGGTTAGATTTCCAGTTGAAGAGACGGGTTCTTAGTGAAGATGATGATGCGGCTTGAAAACAACCTTAAGCTGACCGGTTCAGCACCGGGACGAATAAAAGTTATGAATATGTGATGAATTGAAGACTAATTTTTCTACGTGTATCTGAGGGATACAACAGTCTGGGACCAAAAGGTAGACTATGCATAAATCTGACTGATTTTGTCCTTCTAAACACTACAACCACAGAGGAAAGCCTGTCGCGATAAGAATGCCACATTTACTTTAGAACCCTACGTCATACCCGCCGATACCATTCCCACCGTTCACAACACTATCATATCTATCCAGATCAAGAGCAGTGCTATCATCTCGCCTTAGCGCACCACCTTCCAGTGGCATTCCTTCGATCCCTGTGTTCAGCTTCTCCCACAATCGAACGACGTTCTCCGAGTAGGCAACTTCTTCTTTTGTAAACTCCTTCCAGAGGATGGTGAGACGCGTGTTCTCCAGTGGGTGAAGGACGTAAGCAAGCTCGTTCCACATACTGCGTAAAGAAATAGTCAGCTCTTTTAGAACCAGGGGACGCAGTTTCAGAAATAGATGTGATGAGCGATAGACTTACCACCACCTGATGTAAATTCTTCTATTCAACGCCTTCTCAATGGCAACATTATCACTCTCGATCGCCGCCGCTAGCTTGTCAACCTCGACTTCCCAACCAGGCTTGGCAATAGATTTCACAGTTTCAATCTTCTTGAGATTTGTCTCAACTTTCTTACGCAGTTTATCCACAAGATCCAATGAGAGGCGGTCGTATCGTAAGAAGAGGAGGTGGAAGGAGATGTAGAGGTCGCGTTGAGCTCGGAGTTGTTCGACCGTTGTCAAGAGCAAATGAGTGCTCTGGGGGAAACGAAAATAGCTTGATCAGACGGGAAAAGTACGAAAAAATGAACAGACCACAAATGTTAGATTTGTCACTCACTCGTCGTTCCTGTCCCTCTGCCACTCCTTTCCAACCCTCGCTGACTCTCATTAACCCAGCTCTGACACCGCCCTCCAGCTCAGCCCGCTCACCAATCCATCCAATAATCGGATCGTTACCCAGGGTCCCACCACGTTCAGTCAGGGCGTTTAGGGCCATGTTCAGGCGCGACGCATCGGCAGAAGCAGCCTCGAGTCGACGAGCAATACGTTCAAAGGTCGTACAGATTGATGTCCAGGATGCGATAAGATGGGGAAGATTTTGGCGTAGAGCACTAGGTGCGAGGTCCAAAACGAAATGTTAGAACGGTCGGCTGTGGATCACGGCGACGGCGCTACTTGCGACCACGAAGACCAAGTGTAGACCGGAGACTACTTACTGGAGTTTTTCTGGAATGTCATCTGGAATCTTCTGTTCTTCATTCGGACTCAATCGTTTACCCAAACCTTCTTCATCCATCGCCAGGTGGGATCTCTGTACGAAGCGACAAGAAGGACATTAGGTCAATTTCGCAACTCAATTAACGCAGCGATGATACACCCTGACAATCGTCAACTCACTTTTCTCCAGCTATCCCAATCCCCCTCCTCCATGAACGCTTTCACGACCGCATCATCCTTCAACACCGGATGGTTCACCACATACTTAATGAACCTCATCAAGCCTTTCCTACGATTCTCCAACCAGGACTCCGATGCTGTCGTCGTTGATGCTAAACGTTTTGGTGGGAGGGTTGGGAGGAGTCGGAACGGGTATCTAGAGGTGAGAATTTCTAGGAGAGTGATGAAGGATGAAAACCGTCGGTGGACGGGTGCTGAACGGCGCTGCTAGGTGAGACGTTTATTAGAGGAGGTGATTGAGATATAGAAAAATCAGGTTGTCATGAGATTGAAGGCTCAACAAAATGGAAGCAAATAGGGGAGCTGTACTTACATCGCTGGTAATTTCATACACCGTGAATTTGTTCAGAAAACCACCTCTTTTCTCAGGAATAGTTCTCACTTCGATCTTTTCCAACTTCGTCCACCACTGAGGAACCCCACCAAGTCCGTAGCTTCCTGGTCCGGTTACGTATTTCGTTGGCGAAGATCCGTTGGTACGATTGGGCAATCTTGAGGAGCCAGTGACAGGTGATGATGTTGCCTGAGGCCATGAATCTGTCGTTGATGATGGGAAGCTTGTCGGAAGTGAAATTGGAGCGTATGGTGAAGGCGGTGAAGCGAAGGAAGAAGAGGTGGGAGCGGCGAGTGAGGAGAGGACCAAAGAAGGTGTTATTGGTGAAAGTCTGTGAGACGATACTGAGTCCAAAGAAGCATCTATTCACGCCGGAAGAGACATCAGCAAGAACCCGGCAGCAGGATAGATTTGAAGGCCGTCATGCGGGTCAGGGACGCTCGCTACTGCTCACCTTCCCCGATCTGAACACAGCCGACCAAACACAGCGCCAGTATAACTTCTTGCCTTCCTATCTTCGTCTTTGTTGATCCCGTAACGATGTTGACGATCTTCTCGGTATTTGAAGCAGAGAGGCTTGGAGTCGAGGTCGACAAGAGACGATGCAGCGAAGGCAGGGAAATGGAGTCGGTTTCAGCTGGATCGATGGCATTGAGAGCTGTGAAGTAGATTGGGGGTAGTAAAGCTTCGTCTATCAGTGGACAGGAGGGGTTCATTTGGTCAGCCCAGATTGTTCGTTGAGACTACCCCTTAATGCGGACGACAGGAACGCAACGAAAGCCTTACCATACAGGCCTGCTCCTCCTGGCCCACTACCGAAGCCACCATTCCTACCGGCAGAATCAATCGAGTCTGCTCTATCATATGAAGGAGGAGTCGGTGGGACAGGTGGACCAGGGATGGAAGGGGGGGCAGGTGAGTTAGATTGAACAGGAGTTGTCTGGCCGCTCCATGGATCTGGTTCGTTCAGTGCTGCCAGAGGGTCGAAGGATGCGAATGGAGATACTGCACCAGCTTGAGATCCTTGTCGAGTCGTTCGTGGAGCGTTGAACATGTGTGACGATTTGGGCCTTGAACGTTGGAGGATCGTCAGAGACGACGGGCAGGTCCTGGTGGTGATTGTGAGTGAGCGGTTTGCAGCTGTTTTTCTCTCAATGGGAACAACCAACGAACGAACCACCCAACCATACTGAGTGAGTTGACTTCATTGGTTTTACATCAACGAAAGGCAAAAATAAATAAATAAAACAGCAAGCGCAATGGCGACAACAGTATGTATACAAGGTGAGGACCAAAATAGCGATTAATAAAACACCCACAAAACCGAAACCCCAGCAGTAAACCAAAAAAAGAAAAGAAAAACTTCTCATAAGATTAAAAAATAAATCAAATCAAGGGCGCTTTACAGCATACACCAAATGGACGTCTTTGCAGATGCCTTTTCCTCGTTCCCTCGTCATCTCATGCGAGAAGCCGGCGTCGAGCTGGGCAGTGACCTCTTCGTCCAATCCCGCTTGGCGGCCGATGGATATCTTGGTGGGAGTTGGAAGGCAGTCCATCGCCAGCCTTCCGAGCATCGCTTCCCATGGCCTTTCAAAGTCAGTGAAGTGGGTGGGTCAGGAACAGAAACAGAGTAAAACAAGTAAGAGCGGGAGGCTGGGTGGGAGGAAGGACAAGCTTGATTAAACGCTTACGTATCTCCATCCCTTTCGCCATAAATAACCAAGCGCTTGGAGGAGTAAACACGCGCGAACATGGCGTCTTCGTTTTGATCCTTACACTCTGCGACGATGATGGGCAGAGCAGCTGCCGTCTCGAAGGCATCCCGGAGAGCGTCTCCTGCTTCTGCAACGACTTGTCTCTTGGCTTGTTGCAGGGCGTAGTAGGCTGGGAAGCTGATGGAAGCAACGTATGTCAGGGGAGCATCCTGATGAAGCACGGGCGAATGAAGAGCTCAACGTGCTGTTCTTTCAGGGTCATCTTCGGGTCTTCAGGTCTTCGGAGGGAGGGTTCAACCACCATCAATATCCCGCCTGGCGGGGACAGAGAAAGAAAGCAAGTGCGGCCCCCGCAAGTCAGAGAAGGTTACGGCGTAGGAGCGCAAATGGGGTCGGGGTCGGGGTCGGACATACCTGGTCTCAACAGCCTAGCAGCCTCATCGATGAGACAAGCATAGCGATGCTGAGACATGAACCACGATATCCACCTGACATCTGAGGGAGGAAGAGCGGGAAGAGAGCGGGGCGTAAATGAGTGCGATGTGTGCGATGTGTGAATGGGCTGCATGAAAGCTGCCACCGCACGAACGGCATGCATGAACGAGCCTGTACGACACTTACTAATGACATCGAATGAGCGGTCTGGGTATTCCAGGGGATAAGAAGCGTCGGCGATCTCGAACGAGGCATTGCTGCCGGGAGAGGTTGGGCGAGAGATGGATGTGGTGAAGCGCAGAGCGGTGAGCAACAGTCGGTTGGAGAAAGGAGGGACGCGGCTTACGGCGGTGCAAGGACGTCTTCATTGACGGGAATGATGTCGATCCCCAGACATCGCACTTGTGGAAACTCAGAGGCGACATCGAGCACCTTGAGGCCGAGCGCGCCGCACCCGATGTCCAGGTACGCAGCATCCGGGCTCGTCCTCAGGACACGCCTCCACCCCAGCTCTGGGGGCACCCACGGCAGTGCCTTCCTGTTGCCTGCGCTTGGGAAGGATCGTCAGTGCTGTGTTTGTTTTCGTGTGTGTGGAACAGCAAACGTCTCGTTCTTGGCGTGTTCTTGTCAATAAAGCTAGCCAGCTGGTCCCAACACTTACTGAGCTTGCCCCAGTTGAAGACCGCCAGCTCTGACTTGTTGTAGCTCTCGATGGGGAAGAAGCTGGTGTCGCTCATGACGGGGTATCGAGCTGCCCGGCGAAGAAACGCAGAATTCATGCAGCAGCCAGAAGCGTCAGCTTACTCTCTTCTTTTTCTTCTTCGTCAATTGAATGCATGCAGAACGTACACCCATTCTCGACCCTGAAGAGAGCCTCCCGGATCTCGGCAGTAAGAGACAGTGTTGAGCAGCCTCCAATCGTCGACGTGTCGTCTGTCGACGTCCCCACGGTCGAGCTGAACTCGGAGCTGGCTTCGTCGGGAGCGCTTGGCTGCTGCCTCTGTCGAAGGTCGAGCCAGCTCCTGGGTTCTCGAGCTTCTCGACAGTCATCGCGATGCTGAAGCATTCTTCAGTGCTGAAGTGAGAAAAAAACCCTGTCAAAAGGGGTTCCTGGTGCTGATGTAAGGTAACCAACTAACTAACTTAATCCAGGAGTTTGTGACGCCGGACGCGAAATATCATTATTACTGGCTCCGTCTGAGGTAATGTATGAGACAACAGGCAAAACCCGAGTAGCAACTAAATAAATAAAACAAAGCTAAATAAAACAAAAGCAACTCAAATCAAATCAAACAAAAACAACACACGATGATAGATATAGACTTCAAGATCGCTTCACGGCATACACCAGATAGACGTCCTTACAGATGCCTTTACCCTTCTCCCTCGTCATGCGTCTCATCTCCTGCATCACAGCTGTGTCCAACTGGGTCGCTATCTCATCGTCAAGACCCGTCAAAAGGCCGATTGATCTCCTGCAGTGTGGGGCGATACATTCCATCGCGAGGCGGCCAAGCTCTGCTTCCAACGGTCTGTCAAGTCAAGGGGTTATAGCGAATGAACACCATAAGCCAAATCTGCAAGACTAAAATCAATCTGATTCATGCCAGTGCAACTTACGTGTCTCCATCTCTCTCTCCGTACTTGACGATCGGCTTCGAGGAATACACCTGGGCGAACAGCGCCTTGTCGTCCTGGTGCTTGCACGCAGCGATGATACCTGGGGAAGCCGCTGCCGTTTCGAGGGCTCCTTGGAGAGACTCTCCAGCCTCAGATATGACGAGCTTCTTCGCCTGCTGGAGAGCGAAGTAAGCTGGGAAGCTGGTAAGTGAGCGAAGGAAAAGAAAAAGTCAGTCGAGGGAATGCGCATCACAGTCGAATGTAGGTCCCTTCAACTCACTCATCTTTCAAGCTCATCTTGGGATCTTCCGGTCTCCTCAGTCCTGGTTCAACGGTCTTAAGTATCCCTCCTAGCGACATCGTGAAGGAAAGTTCTCTTAATAAGTAACTTGAATTGTAAAAACAAAAAATAAAAAACGAGCATTGTCCTGGTCTCAGCAACCTTGCGACCTCGTCAATCAAGGAGATATACCTTTGCTTGGACATGAACCAGGAAATCCAAGTGATCGCTGAGATTGAATCAACGTCATCAGTCGACAATCAGAAAGGATATCTCACACCACCCCGAATTGCTCAGTCGGTAGCGGTGGATGTTACTCACTGATGACATCAAACGACTCATCCGGAAATTCTAGTGGATACGAGGCATCCGCGATCTCGAAGATGGCATTACTGTGAGGCGGAGTGACGACAAAAATCAGCACCTGCTTTAGTAGTAGTGTTGAGGGTGGCCCAAATCTCTCTCTCTCTCTCTCTCTAAAACAGAAACTAGCAACTGAAAGCTTACGACGGAGCAAGGACGTCCTCATCAATCGGCACAATGTCGATCCCAACGCTGGTAGCGTGAGGATAGTTAGAAGCGATGTCAATCACATTGAGGCCAAGAACACCACAGTCGATGTCTAAGAAAGCAGCGTTGCTTCTAGTCTTCAGTATATTCCTCCAGTTGTGTTCAACTGGAAGAAAAGAAGGAGTGCTGAAGTCACCTTCCAGGGTAAAAATAAAAAACACAAACGTAACGGATTAGTAAACCTCCCTGGACTGTCTGACTTTAGCAGTGCATCGAGAAAGGGAAGGGACTAAGTCAATACCTACAGAGCGTACAGAACTTAAAATTGGCAACTTCGGAGCTGTGATAGGCCTCAATTGGGAAGAAAGAGTTGTCACTCATCACTGGGTAATGGCCTGACACGCGCGATCAATTCGTTTCAGGCGGTCGAGCGCAAGCAGTTAGATCATCACTTCGTTTCACCATCCAAACCAAAAAAAAAAGAAAAACCCTACTACTTACAGCCATTCACCACTTTGAAGAGAGCTTCTCTGATATCAGCAGTGAGAAGAAATTGTCGAGCAGCCTCCAATGGTCGATGTGTCGTCCGTCGAAGTGCCGATGGTCGAGCTCACGTCGCTGCTGCTATTGTCCCAGTCGTCTGCACCCTCCCTCTGTCGATGGTCGAGCCACGTGTGCTCTTCAAGTGAGCTGTCTGATAAACGGATCATTCCTGCCGAATTGTAGAGGTGGGGGAAATGGTCTGACTACGACGTTTGACCTTGAGGTAGTTATTGAGCGCTGCTCTGCTTCGCTCGTTCCAGTGGCGACGACGACTCTGAAATTTCTGAAGCACGGCCAGCCTCGAGTTTTCGAGTGCTCCTTCGAATTACAATTCACCAGCTCACCCCCACCTGAACCAGAGCAGTACATCAGCTGCAGAAGGAATCTCCAGATCTTTGTTTAGGTCCAGCAGCAGCCTTCGACCGTCCCTTCCTCACCAACCCCTCAAAAATTTGAGCCAACGATGCAGTCGGACGATGTCATTTGGTCTGTTATCAACGCCCAGTTCTGCTCGTACAAAGTAAAGTGAGTCTATTCTTTACCCAAGACCCTTCAGCCTCTGGGAAAGACTATCGTGTGAAGACGAGCTGATCTGGTGGAATTCTCTGAACACCAGGACGGAAACTCAAAATTTCTGCAGGAACGAATACAACGTCACTGGATTCTGCAACCGACAGTCGTGCCCTTTAGCAAACTCTCGTTATGCTACTGTCCGTGAGAAGGAAGGTGAGTGCATTTGAAATCACATTCCAAGACGTTACAGCCTCTTCGCGCCTGGGGAAATTTTTGGAACATGCCACTGACAATTTCCTGTGACCGGGAAACAGGTGTCTTGTATCTGTACATGAAAACGATAGAGAGAGCTCACACACCAGCTCATATGTGGGAAAGGATCAAGCTCTCAAACAACTACGCCAAAGCTCTGGAACAGGTGCGAATTAATTCTCAAAACCCCTTCGATCCTCTCAAGACTTTTACTGATGGTTGCTTCCTGAATCTAGATTGATAAGGAACTGATCTACTGGCCTAACTTCACTATTCACAAATGTAAACAAAGAGTGACGAAAATAACACAGTACCTCATCAAAATGCGACGTCTCGCACTGACCCAACAGTGAGTTCTCTTGCTCGCGATCCCCATTTTACAGCTTCTTATTGGCTCCTTGTTTTGTATGGTTAGACCTAAGCTGGTCGGCATCAAGAAGAAACTGGACCGTCGAGACCTCAACCGAGAGCGTAAAGCGCTGTCTGCTGCGAAGATCGAGAAATCGATTGAAGCGGAGCTGCTCTCACGTCTGAAGTCCAAAGCGTACGGTGATGCTCCTTTGAACGTAAACGAGGATGTCTGGAGGCAGGTGCTTGAGGCGGAGCAGAACGGCGAGGGGTTGGAGATGGAGGACGAAGAGAGTGACGAGGAGGATGAGGAGGATATGGAAATGGATGAGGAAGAGTGGGAAGGTGAAGATGGTGAGAGACAGTATGTTGAGGCTGACTCGGACGATGATCTCGAAGGCAGTGATGATGAGGATGATATGGAAGACTGGAGTGGCAGTGAAGAAGACGTGAGTTTCTTTTTGGCCGCCCGTTCCTTTTACCTTCTCCTCTGACTTTTCTCTAATTTGACTTTGATAGAACCCGTTCAATGTACCCTCCGACGCATCCGATTCCGAGGCAGAAGAAGAACCTCAACCATCGGCCTCGAAACGTAAACAGCCACCGACTAGCTCGGCCAAGCCTGCTCAACCACCAAAGAAGAAAGGTAAAGCGACAAAAGGTGGTCCCAAGGTGGAGATTGAGTATGAGGTCGAGACTGAGCCTCTCAGTAAGGATATGCTGAAGGACTGGTAGGATGGTTTCCAAGGAGGATACTTGCCTTTCTTCTCGGGTGATTTATTATGGAGCTCTTGACGATGGTCATGAATTTATGTATTTGATTATTATAAACCAATGGGAGTCTGAGTTTTGGGCCAGCAAGATCGTCTTCGGTTGACTCCAGCAGCGTGAAGGAAATTAACAACGATCCCCCGAAAACTTCCTTTCTTTCACTTCTCTATACCAGGGAATGCTTCAAAAAAAAACTTTACACATACCAATTTCTATCAGCATCAAACCCGAAGTTGAGCCCCAATCAACCCAAATTTAGGGTTCCGTTCGACTCAACGCGGAGTGTCAACTAGACGCAAACGCCAACTTGAGTTCCCACCCTAACGTCTGTAGCTCGAACCAGCGAAGCAACAGAGGAACAGAGATGTTGCTTGCCAAAGAGTTTGGCTGTTCAGTTCAGGTAAGAGCCGCACTGTGTCGCGAACGTTCTCCTTTCGCCGACCTGACCCAGCTGCTCAAGGTCAATGGGATAGAACTCCCAGTGTACGACACATCATCCCCTCGACCATCTGCAATCACAGGCTTTATCGAGTCCAAAGAGTCCCAAGTAAGTCGTCGTCCCTTGCCTCGAGGAGGTTAGGAATCCCCTCACACTGAAACGCTCCTGCAACAGAAATTCTCAGTCCAGGTCCAAAGCTTTCAGTATTCTGGATCGGTAGCAGCCGAGTTCATCCTCGATGGAACTAGTGTCGAGTGCTACCTCCTCAATGAGCAGTTCACAAAAGCAGTGTCAGTACTTCCCCCGAACTCGTCTTTTGGTGGCTACTGATTAAGGCCACTTTATAACTTGTTGGATGGATTTCCAGGGCTGATGGTATCCGTGGATCAGAACATCTCCTCAGCCCATTCACGTTCTCAACTCTGGTAAGTTTTACGTTCCCTCTGCTGTGCTAATGTCTAGGCGTGTCAGTTTCTGAAGGTTCGTTTCCATGTTTTCTCTCCTAGACGACGACAGATGATGATGACGATGAGGCTCTTTGCTTCGACGTCAACAGAATTAAGTCCCTCGGTAGTATCAAGTCTGTGTTCTTTTCTCCTCTTAGCCTGAATACCCTCATTACCGTTCCACTGACTGAACTCGATTCTACGACTACAAACAGAGTCAGGATCAGACGAATAGCGTCTTCCTCGTTAGTCCCTGCCGTGAGGACGTATCGACAAACCAACAACCTCAACGGACCCATCAACGAGAAGTCTAAAAAGGGCAACTTGGACAGCGTCGTCAAGTGAATACCGTTTCCTCTTCACCTTCTCCTCCCGTCTTTTCACGAGAATCTTTTCCTGACTTCTGTTGATTTTTGGTCGTAGGTTCGCAGATGCAGAATACAAGCCAGAGGTATCCGCAAACTCGTACTCGTGTGCATACATCGACACAATTGAGGAGCCCTACATAGAGTTTGATTTCCAGGTGCGTCTTTCAGTACTCGTAGCAACTCTATAACGTATCACTAAGATGGTGTGTACTGCTGATGTGTGGGACACCAGTATCGATCGAGAGGTGAGCTTCTCGCTCCTTCCGCCTCTACCTTTCCTGCGCCTAACCACTGATGTCCTTTCCCTCCCAGCTCTTCTCGCAGCACTAGGCCATCTCCGTACGTTCATCGCGTACTCCATTTCTCTCTTTTTCTTTTTTCTAACTCTCCCCAAAACAGCGTCCGTCAACACGCTCAAGCGCTCCCAGCCGTCCTCCTCCGCCAAAGTAAAAGCTGAGCTGCCGTCGTATACGATCCCAAAGCAGATCCCGTACAAGGCTGGTGAGATCGTTGATCTCTGCGATGATGACGACGATGATCCGGGCCCGTCGTTCAAGAGGGTCAAGCGAGAGGTTAAGGAGGTGGAGAGGATCCCGTATGAGAAGGGCGAGGTGGTGGATCTGTGTGGAGAGGACGACGAAGTCGATGATAGGGAGGAGAACGCTGGTGTGCAGCCAGATAAAAGTGGTAATATTATGGGGTTTGATAATGGTGATGGGGTGGCTGGATTGGGGGATAGGGTTGAGGATGAAGAGGAGGCGGAATTTGTCGATGTCGGGGAGGATGCTGAGTCGAACATTGCCCAAGGCATCGAAGAGGAGATGCTTCTTGAAGCTGGGCAGGAAGATTCAGGGCAAACTGTGAAAGGAGTCTTTACATAATCGGAGCTCCGCAAACGCGGATAGTTGTACACCATAGTTTCTAAATGTTGTTTTTCTGTGCCCTCCTGCTGAAAGGGTGTTTTCGTGTACAGTTTTCTGTGTTGAAATATATGATCCATTACACAAACGATAATTCATAACTTTAACTCAAAAAGACAATTAAAAAAAGACAGTAGAAAAACAAGCTGAACAGAGGGAACAGAGATCAAACGATGTTCTTCAACTCGCCCTCTGTCCACTTCCACAATTTCGCCGCGAGCTCCGCATCTCCATTCGCCTCCTTAGTCGACAGCTTATTGACTTTTTTACCGACGGGTCTGTAGTATGCACCGCTGACGACATCCTTGCTAGTTGCCCCCCAGACGGTGTTGAATGCGCCTTGGGCTGGCGTCAGCATCGAAAGGCCATTAGTGACGTAGACAAGGAGCTTGGACCAGAAGGTTAGGGTGGAAACAAGGTCAGTTTTAACCACTCCTGGGTGGATAATGGCGGCTGAAAAAGACGAGAGGGGTTAGGGGTTAGTGTGATGCCGGCATGGGTGAGAGGCAGAGGGACGTATCACCTACTGGTAAAGGAAGGATAACGACGAGCGATCTCTTGTCCGAACAGGATGTTAGCCAGTTTCGACTGTCCATATCTGAAAATAGAGCGAGCTAATCAACACACCGCCCGGGTGACATCGAGAGAAAGAGAAAGGTTACGGCACCTGACCCAACCACCACCGATGTTCCCTCCACAATCTGCCTTCTTGAGGTCATCCCACAAAATTCCTCCTTTTGGGTGAAGACCGTATCCTTCGGAGGATAAGATGGTAATTCGAGGCTTGGAGGAATTGAAGGTCAACGCGGTGTGGGTGAGGGTTGGTTCGACTTCAGCGAAGAGGAGGGCGTGACCAAGATGGTTGGTACCGAACTGGACTTTAGTGCACAATGAAGAACATTGTCTATCTGTGAGACAGGTTCTGTGATAAGGACTAAGGCGAAACCACACCTAACTTACTTTCGTACCCATCCTTGGTCAAGCCAGGTGGGACATCCATGATCCCAGCATTGCAGATCAAGATATCCAGTCTGCTCTGCTCAACTTTGAATTTGTCAGCAGCAGCTCTGACAGACGCAAAGCTGGTCAGGTCGCATTCCAAGAAGGATACTTTGCAGGCGGACGACGTAGAGAGGAGGGCGATGAGGTCGTTGGCTCTCTTGACATCTCTTCCCGTAAAGTAGATGTAGGCAGGGGGGCTGGTAAGGGACGCTAAGTGTATGACGGCTTCTTTGCCAATCCCACCGGTACCTGGAGGGCATTTTGAAGATTAGATAAGGAAGTGGAGAAGTCGCAGAAAAATAGGAAGAGACGAGAAGAATGCTGACCTCCTGTAAGAAGGACTACTTTGTCTGCAAGGCTTCCGACGTCGGTTGCTGGATCGAAGGTGGGTGCCATTGTTGTGTGGCGAGAGATGAAGGGGGATGAAGGGTGAGGATCGAAGAGCGTGTAGATTTGAGGCTGGAAAAGGCGGATTTCCCCTTCTTTTCAAGAGAGAGTAAATTACTGAAGCTCCTACAACTGGGAGGGAAGAAGCAGCAGACTCAAAAACTTATTTTATAGTAGAATAGTCGGTGGAGCAAAAATGGAGGGGGCGAAGATTGGAAACCGGCAGCCGTGACAATTTGCGTGGATCTGTAGGGTTCAACAGATTCAGCATTTTTTTTTGGTTGTTTACCTTTTCTCGGCGGCGCGAGTGAGACGAACGAGCAGACATCCTGCTAAGAATCAACGACGCGGGATCATCACTCCTCAGATGAGAAGAGAGAGAGAGAGAAAGAGATGGAAGAACGGCTTGCTTGATATCATCAACAGTTCCTGCTCTGCTATCGAGTTCGTCTTGCCACAGTGTTTGGTTTCACAGAGCCAGAATTTCGTCTCCAGGTTTTCCTTCCGCCCAGCTTCTGCAGGAAATTCCAGATTTCCATAAATTTCTGAGGGGTTGAGGTGTCACCCCTATCAGCTTGGGCTGATATAGACGTTCTTTAGGGAAGAGAGGAGACCCTCACGCTCTCAAAATACCCAGAAAATGTCAGCTGCCTTGCTGGGCGAGCCGCCGTCGTACAGCTTCCACCATCTCGATTTGACAGAGGGACCTCAGCCAATACAGCAGCACGAGAAATACCCACCGGTCCCACCCCTCAATTCGACGAGAATCTTACCCGACGGCGTCATTCAGCGGACAAACTCAGGTTCCTCCTCCCAACCCGCCCTTACATACCATCAACTGCCCAATGTCCCCCCACCAAACCTGTCCCTGTCCTCAGACGCAATCAACGTTATGTTCACAGAAGCAGTCACATTTGTTCGTCCCCCTTCTGTCATCGAGCCGACCTCGTCGTCAGCTGGAATCACCTTCGACGAGGGCCAGGGAAGCCATCTTTGCGGCTTTGTTTATGTGGTCCTTACTAAGCCTCAAACGATCAAGTGCTTGAAGGTCAGACTGTGGGCGGCGTGTCGGCTTGCGTTCAAGAAGAGCCAGCCGGTCTGGGAGGACGAGGTGCTATTTGAGAAAGAGCTCGTAATTGCAGGTGATTCCAAGAAGGGGCTTTTTTTAGAGAAAGGTCTATCTACGTAAGTGAATACTCGGTTTTGTGTTCCTTCCCATTCTGCGCACATTCAGCTCCTGACTTGATACTCGACTTGGCTTCTTCTGTTTTGGGTGCGCGCTCCTCCATCGCCGACACAGATGGGAATTCAACTTTTTCATTCCACCATCAGCACCTCCATACGAGAAGTCGGTCTCCGGCCGTATCTTCTGGAGAACTTCTGCAACACTCATAGGCAGCGCCCGCAACCGCCTCCTCAAGCGCGACCTCACCATTGAAAAGCAGCCGTGGATCTACGTCAACCCGTCGACTGAAAATGCGCCTCTGCAGTTCACTCACCACCAAGAGTCATACAGCGATATCTTTGGTCCTTACCGACTCCAGATCTCGAGTGATAGCTTCATCATCGGCGGACCGATCACCCTCTCGTTTGCGCTCTCGGCGCCACCCTCGACTCTGACAATCTACGCCATCAATGTGTACATTAAGCAAACGTGCCGCCTCACCTCCAAGAATGGAAGGAGTGAAGTACATGAGGGTGGAAAGAAGTTTGTTTGTCAATTGGGCGCTAAGGCTGGGTATGCAATGGAAGCTTTCGAGGACATGGCGAGGAAGAAGGGCGTCGTGCTTGAAGGAAAAGAGACGGGGTTTTGGAGAGCCGAGAAAATCGCTAGGATTGTAAGCCACAGCTTTCGTCTTTCGTCTTTTCTTTTCTTTTCTCGGAGCATTGTTCCAGGTTTTCGCTGAGCATGTTCTCCCCTTGTCGTGTGTCTCCAGCCAGACTCGAAGCAACTGCGTCCCACGACGTTTGGCGGTACAGCATCTCCACTAAAATTCGCCTCCGAGCTGTTTTTCGACGTAGTCTTCAATAATCGCGGGCCGGGGGTGACGGACACGGGGATCAAGATCGCGTGCCTCTTCTCGAAGGAAGTCAACATCGCGTCGTGCTGCTGTACGCTCGACATCCTATCCTTGCCCGAATTCACGCCCTCGTCAGACCCAGCAGTGCAGCCGTTCATGGGCGATGACCAATTCTGCATGTGTGATACGCAGTGGCAGTCGATTGCTGAGCGCGAGCTCGCAGTGCAGGGCCGCAACAAGAACTCAAGGATCTTGGGGCTGTTGAGGGGTGGGCAAGAGGAGGTGGATAGTGAAGGGCTAAGGGAGAGGAGGAGGGGCGTCGTTGATGGGTTTGATATTCTCAGAATGGACGATAATGTGCCTTTTGAGACTGTCGATGGCGTCGATGAAGGTGCAAGGAGTGGGGGCGGAGCAACTAGGGGAGCGAAGGTTTGATGTATGGGTATTCCTGTCGTTGAATGGGCTATCTCATGAACGCATCTCCTCCTTGTCGATTCACCAATTAATATTGACCAAGGTTAGTCAGTTCCCGACTTGTCCAAGTCCTTACACTCTTTCCTTGCTAATCGGAATGTTTGTATAACTCAGGTTTGAATACTACTCGCTTAAAGTATTGGCTTTGAAGTACAGAGGTTAAAGTTTCACGTAGAATGAAGCAACGAAGGGGAAGCAAAGTAGGACTTCCACTACAATGTGGTGGGTTTCCCTTGATCGTACTTCCCCAACCTTCCTTCTCACGTACTGATTCGTTTCTTTGTGACTCTTGTCTTGACCTCTTTCTCAGCTCTCCAATCTTATTTCGAGGTCGTTTGATCTGTCCTTGACATGCGCGCAAATCGCATCAAAAGCTGGTGACGGGTGTAATGCTTTGTTTAGGCAGGAGGGAAAAGAAGACCAGGTTTAGAAAGAAGCTGCAGGAAGGTGTAAAGGAGTGAGAATGATCTGTTAAGTGATGCAATACTGTGACCAAATGCGAGCTAGAGAAGGCAGCTGCCGTCGTCCCTTACTCAGAGGTTTGGGTTTGAATGGCACCAACATTGAGATAATGCATTGTGGCTTCTCGTGACATTACTAAGAGCAGCTGCAATTTTTGTTGATCTATGCATTATTTCGCAACTACGTCTTATTTACGCCTTGTCCACTCTACCCCATTCGACAGATGTAGCTGATGAGGTCACTGTTGGTACAGGACTAATCTTCCCAAAATTGACCACCGAGTAGAAAGCGAACGTCTTTAGGTCCGCCTCACCCGCTACTGATGGAGCTACTGTTTGTTGGGTTCCTTCGGAAGGCTGTTCGTCTGATTTGTACGTGTATGAGACGAGGAGATTGAACTGAAAGCAAAATTTGACGTAATGTCAATCAAATCAGTATATCGCATCATTCCAGCTGGACAAAAGAAACTCACCTTGACATCCATCCCCGGCATCGCATCCTTTGCAATTCCCACCTCAACGCCAACCTTAGTAATATTCCCTATCCTCTCTAAACCCATACCAGGAACAACTCTCTTGCTGGACCTCCCCATCGACATTCTCCCGCTCCTACTTGAACTACCACGCTGCAGCTCCAACGCCGCTCCCGATGTGCCCTCAAGCATCTTATCGACATCCATTTCGTCGTCCCCTGTCGAGTTCAGCACATCGAGCCCATCCCACGCTTCCGCAAGCGCCGAGATTGTGAAGTGTGAGTTGGGGAGGGCGATTGAGAATGGCGGACGATTCGAGGAGAGCGTGCTTGCGGGTGTTGTGGGAATAGAGGATGCTGAATCTGGAGGTTGCATGAGGAGGGACTGCGGGCGAGAGGATGTCGTTGATGGTGGTTGCTGTCGTTGGACTGCAATTCGAACATGAATGGGGTCGTACAGCGGGTTTGTGAATGCTAGCTGATACACGTACTAGAGCAGAGAGAGTTTTCTGTCAGATTAGCAGTTCTAAGAGTTCAATAAAAAAGTAACTCACACTCCTGCCTGGAACAAGGGCGTCATCATCCTTCCCACTAATCGGTAACTTCCCACCAACGATGGACATTCTACTACCTCCTCCGGCGGAAGGTTGAATGGGAAATCGAGCCGCTTCTATTCGGGGAACGTAGTTCGCAGCGACGAGTTTAATTTTGTAGCGAATTGACTGGGCTTTTTGCTCTGGCTTGATGAGGATATGGCGGCAAGTCCCACATCGCTTGGTTTTTTTTGACATGAGTGGTACTCTTTGAGGTCGCAAGTCGCTTCAGTCACCAGAAACCGACACAATATCAGTCAATTCAGCTAATAATAGAATATGATGTAAACAAGAGAAATGTTTGGACTTACACAGACTTAGCACTCTGCTTCCAGCTACTTCCCCCACCCCTCTTCTCCACGCTGGCGATATTGTCGACACCTCCAACGAGTGAAAGCCACGTCATACTATCATCCTCTGAAAGTCTTGAATTAGAACTTGTCGCACCCTGAGCTTTAGCGCTGATCTCAGCCTTGTACGACGGTACATCATCGACGCTGCGAGCATTCGGACCACCTGCGCTTGCAATGCCTGATTTCCTCCCACTTTTGGCTACAAAGCTGGACAACCGGGCTGCTGCTGCTGATCCTTTAGGTAGATTTGACGGGTTGGAGGAACGTGATAAGGCGGAGGTTGCTGCTGCTAGGGTTGCAGATTGTTGATGCGTGGTGGAATGGTAAACTGGTTGAGCAGGGATTGAGGCTTTGAGGATAGGTTCAAAATGTTCTTTGAGGCGCTCGAATTCAAGTACATCTGGGGAAGCATCTTCTAGTTGCTGTAGTTGTACTGCAGCAGACCAAAGCGTTAAGGCGCGTGCTTTTCAGTTATTATTTCCTTTCGATTTGGAGCCTCATCCCAAACGACTTACAAGCCAAACCAGTAGGTTTCTCGAAGATCATGCCCACTTCTGCGGAGCTCCATTTACACAAGTTGCACTGCAGAAAGTATGGTGCTTCACCTATACTAGCTGCTGTACTCAGGGGAGCTGGTGGGTCTGACGCTGGTGGGTCTGAAGCTACGACTGAAAGAGTATTGGTGCACTGAGGACATAAGAAGCAGTTCCTAGCACATCTAGAGATCGAAAGTCACACAGTTAGTAATTATACACAAAATGCAAATGCGAACATGCTAAGCGTTTCGTACCTGTTCTTTTCACCTCTGACGCTCGCACTGGGCACCTCAAACAGACAGTTGGGACAGAAGTAGCAGCTGATTTCCATCTGAATGCATCGTTCACATCGTACCGAGTCACATTCCTCACAAAAGAGTAAGTTGTCCAGGTGGTGGAAACTGTACGATGATGAGGGCAAGTCTGGGGGAGGGGGAGGTTCTGAGGGTGAAGCAAAGCAGGAGCAGTGATACTGCACCGAACAAGATGATCCAACCATTCTGTTTGCTTCGAGTGATAGGAAAAAATGGGTTCAAGGGCTTTGAGGGTCAGCGCCTGATTTCTGAAGCGTCGCAGCTAGAGCTAGTTCCAAAAACAACGCTTCTTGTATCGGAGTGTCTACGTCTTTCAAGAACTCTCACTCCTCCCATGGAGATTTTATGCCCATCAATGACGTTTGCTGGGCAAGACACGTCAAAGAGAATAAATGGGAGGGTTGCGGTATCACTGGACGCCAGATTTTGAAGAATTAGATAATGACATAACTTCTTCTAGACAAAATCTGATCCAGTCCCTTGTTTGTTTGTTTTTTAAAAGAAAGAGGGCGCAAGATGGTAGGTGGTAGTACAACTAACTTGAACAAGACATTCTACAGCGACGAAATCGTCGTCCCCCGAAGTGTTTTAGCTTTACAAATAGCAAAAGAGCGTCAAAACGCAATTCTTGGCTTAGGCAGAGAAGGTCGTCGACCTTACCTCTATTCATCATGTTCCTCCATTTCCTCACCTTCTCCGCCAGCTTTGATCTTCTTCGACTTCCTACTTTCCTCATCCTCATCGTCCTCCTCACCATCACCACGACCACGTTTCTGAATCGTATCCTCTTCATCCTTCTGCTTCTTCAGCGCGTCTGCCTCTCTCTGTGCAGTCGAGGTGACGATCGATTTCGACTTTGGTAGAGCAGGGAGAGAGTCGGGGTCAAGAAGCTCTTTGGTTTTATTGGACATGGATTTGGCGTAGGCGATGTTCTAAGTTAACCGAAAACAGCAAGATGACGTTGATTAGTTTTGAAACGACAAGTCTCGACGAAAGTTCGATCAGGACCATAGAGCGTATTCGCCCATGGCCACTATACCAGCGTTGAGAGTACAAACTTGACTCTACCTGAAAACATCAGTAAGCGAAAGACTAAATCTTCCCTTTTCTGGTCCCAGAGACAGAGTCCTTTCGTGTATCCAGCTCAATTTCACCCGTCTGTATTTCTGCCTTCTCAAATACTTCTTCCTCACCTGGACTAAACCTCTCTCAAAGCGCGCCAACTTCTCCCTCTTAACCAACCCAGAGATTATGTGACATGAAAGGAACAACTCACTAATGGTTTTCCATAAAACGGTTCGCCAGACAGCGCTCGCATGGCCGTTGTTGCAGCGACCTGATCATTAAACACTATGTGTGCCTGTCCTCTCATCTTGTTGTTCTAAATGAGCCATATCAAAAATTTACTTCAGTGTTTGTTTGTGCTCGAGTTAGAGCGATGAGAGGAGGAGAGAGACTGACTTTTACAGCAACGATATCGACGACTCGTCCGTACGTCGTGAAGAGCTGGTACAGCTGATGTCTCAGCTCTTATTAACAAAATAGAAATCAAGAAGATTAATTACTTCATTCAAAGGCTGTAAGAGGTACCTAGAATGAGATCTCACCGTCCTTTTTGACATGGTCGCTGATGAAATAGACGAAACAGCTAATCAGGTTACCATCCGACCTGTCCGATACAATCATAGAGTGCAACTCACTCCAAGTTGTTGACATAAAGCGTCTTACTAGGCTGGCTCATCGCAGCAGTGGTTGACAATATGGCACTATTGAGGGAGAATCTGGTCGAGTGCTAGCTACGCTAGCGCTAGAATTTGGCAGCGAGGAGAAGTAGACTCGAGCCACAATCTAAACTCAACGGGATGTCTGCTCAAATTCGACAGCCTGGAGGACAGATTAAGTGAGTAGTATGGAAAATTCTTTCTGTAGTGGGATTCAGGCTGATTTGGAACTGATTCTCTATCAGGTTGACGAATGTCTCTATTGTTCGACTGAAGAAGGGCGGGAAACGATTCGAGGTGACTACGAAGTGCAAAGCGTTATACTTACAGACATGAATTCTAATGGTGTTTCTTACTAGATTGCTTGCTACAAGAACAAGGTCCAGGAATGGAGAACTGGGGTGTAAGTTCTTCTATCCCTACGTTGAACTTAGAGCCCTCTGACTGTGGTTTACAATTTTTTCTCAGTGAGACCGACCTCGATGATGTTCTACAGATCGACAGGGTCTTCATCAATGTTACCAAAGGGCAGGCTGCCAAGACTGAAGAACTTCAAAAATGTTTCAACAAGACGGACCAGGCGGAAATCATCAAAGAGGTGAGCCACTTCCTACCGTACGCTTCAAGTGGGGTTAATAACCAGGGAGTCCTTTCGGTAAGATCCTCCAAAAAGGTGAACTCCAAGTCGGTGAAAAGGAAAGATCGCACAACATTGAAAACATGTTCAAAGACATTGCGACTCAAATCGCAGAGAAGTGTGTCGACCCGTCAACTCAGCGACCATACAGTGTCAGCATGATCGAAAAGGCAATGACAGAGATCGGATTTAGTGTGAAGGACGGTAAGAGTGCGAAGTTGCAGGTAAGACCGTATCCTTCTGCGCTTCTTGAGGATGGTCTTCATATTGACAGCTTTGTTTTGAATCCACGTTGGACTCTCAGGCGTTAGAATGTATCAAAGCTCTTCAAGCATCATCAACGTTACCTATTCAACGAGCGAGAATGAGGGTCAGGATAACGATGAACACGAAGGATGGGAAGCGACTGAAGGACCAGGTCGTGGCGATGGCGGAAAAGGTCGAAGAAGATGAGTTTGGTAAAGACGAGTGGGAAGCGGTGAGCCTTTGAATCAGATAATATTCTTGGAATAATAGAAAGCTGATTATGGCCTTGTGTTCTGTAGATCCTCCTCATTGATCCGGGAGCTTTTAGGACTTTGACGGACTTGCTGCAGGCTGAGACGAAGGGCAAGGGGAGGATAGAAACCCTCAGCATGGCGGCTGTCACTGGAGAAAGTACTATAGAGTAAAGCATAGTTTTTTGTCCATCCTTGTATTGCGTTTTTGTTTGAATTTTCTCGATCCTCACCCAAAAAATGTAAACAAAACGTCACCAAAGAGATTTTTGGGGTCTCTGCTTCGCCGCAATGGCAAGCAGCTGGAATCTTTGCTTGGCCCTTTTCTAATTACTCCTGTCTCCCGCAGGCCGCTTTTTTTCTCACTTGTACATAGGGGAAGAGGCTTTCCTGTATCAGGCTCACAAATCCCGTTGGAATTGCTCTCCCCTTCAGTTTTCCTCTAGCCTGTACTCGTCGAGCTTCAGGACGACAACGCGTCTCTCATTCGGCCCTCAGGTGCATAAAATACTACTTAACTTACTCCTTTACCCTCGGGAGGTTGGATAGCCCTAAGGAACAGCTTGCTGGTGGGCTTCTTTCTGTCCTGATCTTCTTGAATAGTGAGGATAACTGACTGCTTTTCTCGCGTGAAACGACAGTGATGTCAACGAACTCCCAAAAGTCCAAGGACTTCAATATAGTCTCGTCTGACCAGACAGTACTCGAGAAAGATCCCATGCCTCCATTTAACAGGACAGTTTCAAGCTCATCGTCCAACGAACTGAAGGAGACCAAGCGACCGGCTTTCACGACGCCCCAGCCATCATATGCGATTCCACTCCAAGACCCTCAGTCGACCCCGACGCAAAAGGCGTACAAGATCGAGGACGATATCCTCACCGACCATTCGATCGATACGGGCAGCGATACTGACTCGGAAGCCGCTTTCGACTGGGATGCTGAAACAGACGACATGGGCAACGCCATTAGCAAAGTTGACTCGACTGCCAACGTTGAAGGTCGCGATCTGGTCGGAACAGCCAAGAATAGAAGAGCCAAGAGAGGGAGAAGGTTGTTTCTGGCAATCATGAGTCTCGCTCGATGGGTCCGTCTCTTGGTCGTCGGCACCGTTTGCTGTGGACTTGCCATCTTGCCGTTTATCTTGGTTGTCACGGTCTTCAAACATAGTTCTGCCAAACCAATTGTTCAAGTATTCTCGTTGATGGTCACCATCTCTATTGCTGCCGCTGTCTTCACCAGTGAGTTTTTATCTCGCTATCGATTCCATTCCTTCATCATCTTGACTCGTCATTCTGTAGCTATCATTGTCGACGCGTTACCACACTTGTTTATAGTTATCATCCTCAAAGTATTCGGCAAGGTGCCTGAGAACTTCAAGTCCTACGTTGAGCTCCTCATGGCTGTCACCTTCCCTCTAAAGATCTTGTTGATGTGGTCTTGGTCATGGATCACGTTGGGTATTTGTCGAGCTGCTGTTAAACCTCCAGGTAGTTGGTGGAGTATCGTGAATGAAGTTTGGAGCGCCATCTTTGCTTCATTACTACTGTTCTTGGTCGAGAGGGTGCTGTTACAATTCATTGCCATCAATTTCGTGGGTCTCCAGTGTCCTTCTTAAGCATCACCCCTACCAATCGCTAAGTGAAGTCACCGATTCCTATTCTTTTTTAGCATCGAAAAGCACTTGCGGATCGTCTCGATGAAAACCAAGATGCTCTCAAAGCGCTTGACAAGCTCTCCAAAGCCACCCGATCCAAAGCAGCGCTTCGAAGAGCTCAACAAAACAAGAAGAGACTGGCCCGTGGCTCAAAACAGACCTCGGGTCGTAGTACTCCTCTACCCATGCCTTCCCCTCGACCTTCGTTCGATCTCCAAACAAACGGTGAACTTCCAACCTCTTACCCACCAACTCCCAACCCCCAGTTACCAGGCACACCCGATAAATTCAGTTCCGACGCAAAGCGGTCGAGAGCATCCAACATGGTCTTCAACCTCGGGGCGAAGCTGGGTAAAATGACGCATGGTTCAGCCGAAGGCGGGTTAGATATCGCCAGCACGACATCAGCGAGAAAAGTGGCCAGGCAGTTGTTCGAAGCGCTTGCTACTGATGGACATGGTGTGGGGAATGAACAGTTTTTGGTTGTGTCAGACTTTGAACCGTATTTTCACACAAAGGAACAGGCTCAGAACGCGGTAGGTTCGACAGGCATCGCCGTCTTCTCTTGCTTGCTGGCGATGACTGACGTCGTTATACTTCCACAGTTTAGGCACTTTGACAAAGATGGGAATGGTGATATCAGTAAACAAGAGATGAGGCATGCTGTTCAGGTAAATTTGTCCTCTGCCCTCACTTACACTGAAGCCTATGACTGAATCTCTATCTTGTCTCTGCAGAGAATCTACCGAGAGAGAAAATCTTTGACGACTTCGTTGGCGGACATGAGTTCAGCCGTGAGCAAGTTGGATGGTGTTCTCCTCGGAGTTGTACTGGTCATTTTGATTTTCGTGTGGCTTCTCATCTTCAATCATGCCGATTCAGTCTCGTCTCTTGTGCCTCTTGCTACGATTATCATTGGTGAGTTGTCTTATCTCTAACTTCCTATTCTATCCGTCATCGAGAATCTTTTCTCTTTTCTACAGGCTTTTCGTTCATCTTTGGAAACTCAGCAAAGACTCTCTTTGAATCATTGATTTTCATCTTCGCTACCCACCCATTCGATGTTGGAGATTTGGTCCTGATTGACTCAGACTATCTCTTTGTCCAAGAGTTTGGTCTCGTATCTACAACGTTCAAGTGAGTGGCTCGTATTTTTCATCCTGGAAACAATCTCTGATATGACATGCTCTGTACAGACGTGTCGATGGATGTGAGATCATAGCGCCCAACGCCTTACTTGCAACCTCTAAGCTTATCCACAACGTCCGTCGCTCTCGTGCTATGTGGGAGGTTACATACCTTCAAGTGGGTTACGAGACTCCTCTGGA
Organism: Krasilnikovozyma curviuscula; assembly: GCA_014825775.1. Lineage (NCBI taxonomy): Eukaryota > Fungi > Basidiomycota > Tremellomycetes > Cystofilobasidiales > Mrakiaceae > Krasilnikovozyma > Krasilnikovozyma curviuscula. The sequence goes on along the minus strand of MVAQ01000081.1, from coordinate 4,682 downwards.
AGCTCTGGAGGAGCTCAAAGTTCGAATGAGGTGCGTATGCAGCTACTATGTACGAGCTGACACTGACATCACCATTTTTTATTCAAAAGACAATATGTCCAAGACAACTCACGAGAATGGGGTGGGGGGTTAGACATCAACATTGATAGTATCGTGAACCAAAATGTCATAAATGTTATCGTCGCGATGGAGCACAAGTCAAACTTCCAAGGTGAGCTCGTTTCCCAACCCGAGTTTGACTGTCTTTACTGAAAAAATAAATCCATGTATGAAGATTGGGGAGGAAGATGGCAGCGTAGAACAGCTCTCATGAAACACCTGAAGGGTGTTCTCGAAGCTCTCTGCTTCACCTATAGCCTTCCAATCATTCCGATGATCATGCCTGAAGGCTACGGCAATTACGGTAACGCTCTAGAATATAACGCACCTTATTCTAGACCGAGAGGCTTCTCGAACCAGAACCCTCAGGATAGCTATGCAGGCGGTGGTCCAGCAGTGGGCACTGGTAACTTGGGAGGCGTTCCCTCTGGTCACACTTCCGGTCCCAACTTGCAAGTACGAACTCAGTTCTCTTAGAAGATTTCTTAGAACTACTAGAGATTTCAAAATCTTTATTGTATATAGAAATGAATTGATGCTGCTCGGTCAGCTTTCAAACTTCCACAATGTACTTCATTCTGTATTTTCAACCGTTGGATGGTATCAACCTCTTTAGATATTCTTTATTTGTAAACCGCCCCACACTTTCATTTATGTCGACTTCTGAAAACCGAGACCGGGAGATGAGGATAATGATTTGTACACCACTAAAACACTTAAACGAAATGTAGATACGAGAAATTATGTTGAGTCTATCTCCAACGTTCACCAAAAGAAGCATTCTCAGAACGACCACTTCTTACTTGTACACCCTATCGACCTAACTTCGCACCTACAGTTCCACACGTCCGATGACGCTCTTCACCGCCTCGGTCGCCTCAGCAGCCTTCTCCTGGAAGTTGCTCGTTGCTCCCTCAACCGAATAGGAGATATGACTCGCTGCTTCCGTTGCGAAAGATATGATGGAGTCAGTTGCAACAGATGCAAGGGATGGAGCTGAAGAGGAAACAGCGGACGCCGCCGAGAAGATAGATGAGGAGGCTTCACTGTAGACTGATTCGGCGATAGATGGTGCTGAGGAGATGATTGATGGTACTGATGATGAGACCAATGATATTACTGAGAATACAGAAGAGGTCATTTCACCGTATGCTGATTCGGCAATTGAAGATGCTGATGCGACGATGCTAGTCGGAGCGGCTGGGACGTCGATGGAAGGGATGGTAACGACTGAAGCGACCGCTTCAGACGCAGCGGACAGAGCTTCAATGACCTGTTCTTGACCTTTACCAATGAGACCTTGAGCAGCAACAACCGCTTCAACTGCGCCTCCAGTCAAGATGGGCAAAATGGAAAATGTCGGCTCGTCGACGTCTTCACCAGCAGCAATTTTCGCAGCTCTGATCTCGCCATCCAACTTCTTCATAGCCAGGCTCTTCAAGACTCCCATCCTGGCGGACCAACCTTCCTCCATGAGATCTAAAGTGTTTTCTTGGAACATTACAACGGCTTTGAAGAGGTTCACGTCCTCGGAGAGGAGGAGCGGGTCAGTGGAAGTTGCGTTCAGAGGGTACGAAGCGAACGATTGCTTCCAATTGGTGAGAGCATCAGCCAAGAGATGGTATCTCTTCCAGTCCTGGTGCGTGACATCTCGAAGGTAGGCGTAGCTGAAACCAAGCTCGCCTTGGGCTTGACCGACGACGCTGTCCATCACGTTGTTGGCTTGTTGTAACGCCGCAATTTCCTTCTTTTCGACGCTGTTGAGGAAGTCATCGAGCTGGATGGCAACATACTGGAATGTTTCGTTCATTTTGTCTTCGCTCTTCGCTTGAGCAGACTCGATGTCATCGATGGTGAGGCCAGACTTGGCGTAGTATTTCTCGAGACCGGACGAGGTGAGTGACGAAGTTTTCTCAATCGATTTCTAGAAGGGAGATCGCAGTTGTCAGCAATCTTAAAAAAAAGCTTCAAGTCGAGAAATTGGTCACTCACTGTCCACTTCTCGAACTTGGGTTCCAGAGCTTTGAGTGCCTCCCCTCGAATCTCCGCTAACTTGTTAAGTAGCTTAACCTCCTCGTGCTCTCCCACCTTCTCAATCTTACTCTCCCACTCTGAGTGTTGAATCTCAATCTCCTCCCTCATTTCAGCCACCTTCTTCTTTAACTCGAGCTTTCGCTTGTACTCCTCCTCTGGCGTCTCAGAGACTGTAGGAGTCTCTTCTGGAATTGCGGAGTCTGACGGGGCTGGAACCTTTACAGTGGCAGGGTTGGTAGCAGCCTCGAGTTCTGCCAGAAACTCGGCTTCCTCATCGACAATCTCGTCAGATGCCGAGTAGCTGGAAGTGAAGGTGTCGACGATGGCGCCCGTGGCTGAGTTGAGCGTGTCTTCGACTTTAGATGCGACGTACTCCCAAGTAGTTGGGGGTGGTGGACTGGGAAGGATGTATTTCTTCGAAATGATGTCGATGTGATGGATAATCTTTTCGAAGAGCCAGTATATTCTTGAAGCAGCGACAGACACGACTGGATTCGCCTTGTTAAAAACTGGATCGAGATATTTGGACATGTATGGCTAGGAAAGAATGGAAGATTAATTCAGCTGCTGGTAAATTTCATTAAAAGATGGAACACACTGACCTCGTAGACCATGTTGAGGTATTGGTAATAAGCAGTTCTGAAGTGCGGAAGAACATGATCTGATCCAATTTGAGAGACGAGACTAAAATTGATGAAAGCCACTTTAGAAAAATAAGGACATCAACGACAGACTGCACTTTGAGTACTCACGCAGAAGCAAAAGCACCACCTTCATAACCATGCTTCTTGGCCAATTCACCAGCCTTGACAGCACCTGGAACGACAGTCTTGTGATAGTGGTGCACAACCGTGTGATGGTAGTGGTGATTCAAGAAATTAATCGCAGCGATGGCTTTTGGCTTGATGAAAGCGTACGAGTTCTGATAGGCGACTCGACCATGGACGTCGGCAATTTTGAAAGCACTTTGAGTAGCTTTGATAGCCAATTTTAGCTGGGGTGACATAACAACTTTATTAGTGAAAGTGTCAACTTCATATGTGATTCTGTTGATAACGGGTTGAATGTCTTTTTGGTATTTCTGGGAGACAACTTCGGTATACGGCTGAGCCCAAGCCAAGAATCTGATTTTGCCATAGTGAACCTTGGGTGAGATGTGTCTCTTGTACAAAGCTGAACCTTTTGTATAACCTTTGTTGATGACGGGTTTAGAGACCTTGACAATCTTCTTGATGCCTGTTTGGACAACCTGGGTGCCTTGCTGGACGTGTGGTCGGATCGGTGCATAGTATGGCTCTATCACAGGCTCAAGCTTCTTGCTGAGGTACTGAATGTGAGGAGTGATGTGAGGTTGGAGGTTGAGGCGGTACAAATGGATGGGTTTACAGATAGACTTTGTTGAGGAAGAGGCTGAGATTTTCGTCGTCGTCGTCGGACAGAGGAAGAGTCCCAAAACAAAGTACAACAGTGAGAGCCTCAGAAGAGCACCCAATAGCTTGGAGAAAAATGGCTTCCTCTTAACAGTCTTCTGATGGAAATAAATCCCACATCCAAGGCAAATGCAAACCAGCTAAATCAGAGCGGGAGGGACAATCAGAAAGGGAAATTTTCCTCACCGTCTTCGCTTTCTTGGCTACTTTGGTAGATTTGGATGAAGATGGCATAGTTGAGCCATTCTGTGAAAAGAAAATGTCAGTCAACAAGAGTCACGATAAGAAAAAATGGTGGGATCTTCTAACATACATAAAACACTGGTTGTTTTTCGACTTCCTTTCCCTTGGGCAGTTGAGCTGTCCCTTTTCCCGAGTAAGCATTGGCCCCCGTGGTCTTCTTGGCCATCTTGTAGCCTTCAATAAACTTGAGATGGATGGGGTTAGAGCCTCAGACACCAAAATGGCTGTAGAACGTCACCGATGCGCACCATCTGAGAAAAATAACCGAAATCTGTTAGACGTTTCACTGCTTCGGCACAATCTATTTCAAGGGCAGAATGTATCTGTGAGTCCGATTCATTCTAAAAAAAAAAAAACTATAACAGATAGACCTGTAGAATAATCTTGCGTATTAACAGGCAGCAAACTAAGATTTGACTTCGATATATTTCCAAACATTCACTTAGAAAGCACTTTTCTAAGTGTTGTTCCTACATGTGCTATTGAGATTGGAATTGATTTTGTAGTCGATGCAAGTTGGTTCTTCAATTGGTTCTTCAGCCTCCTTATTTCGCCTGGCCACTCACTCCTGACAATCATCTTAAACCACATTCAAGTCATCTCTCTCTCTCTATCACACACACACACACTCTCTCTCTCTCTCTCTGTTGAATTTACAATAAAAGGTGGAGATTTTGGTCAGGAAGGCTAGGTCTGTATCTACCAGCCTTTACGTCTCGAATCCATCGTGTCGGGCTGACTTGAAGCTTCGAAATGTATTTCGCTTTGTTTCTCCAGGTCCCAAAGCTGGCGAATTCTCTCCCCAGATGTCATCTGATAAAGACGAGCCTGTAGCAGCAGGTGAAGATGCAGTCCAGGTAAGTAGAGGCATTCAAT
>MVAQ01000080.1:0-84273 GCA_014825775.1 Krasilnikovozyma curviuscula | reverse complement strand
GAACGAAAGGAATCTAGAGAACAACACACTGCCTCTTTTTTCTCCTCCCACCACCCCCACCACCACTGCTGCCACCGCCCATCTTTCCGAACCCACCCCTGAGCGTTTCCCTCATCGCCGTCACGAACACGTCCTCAACACCAACACCTGTCTTAGCGCTGCACTCGACGTACTTTGCACCAATGTCTCGAGCTACCATCGCCCCCTGTTGAGGTGTTATGGGCGTCTGACCTTGGGCGGCCATAAGTTTGAGGGTTGTAGGATCCGTACGGAGGTCGGTTTTGGCACACACTAGGAGCGTTGGGACATTTTCACAGAAATGCTGCATTTCAGGGAACCACTAAGGACAAACAAATGGAAATTGCTTTAGTTGAGGAAAGACTGGTTGAGACCTAGGTCGGGGATGTTACCTTGTCCTTGACATTCTCCAGACTGGGCCTGAAATTGCATGCAAAGACTATCAGGATAACGTCTGTATCGTTATAGCTGAGAGGTCGTAGTCGATCAAAGTCTTCCTGTCCAGCTGTATCCCACAGAGCAAGTTGCACAATCTTGTTGTCACAGGGCTTGTAACACACGAGATTCTCAAAGACGGTTGGGACGTAAGTCTAAGGACAAACCACGGATCATTGAGCCAGGAGAGCAGCAGAGCAGAACCGTATCAGCAAACAGAACACTGTAAAGCACCGCCCGTAAAGCAGGACTCAACCTCGACAAGGTCGGTCAACAGGGAAGACTGACCTCGGGGAACCTCTGATGAGCGTACATGGTCAATAAACATGTTTTTCCACATCCACCGTCTCCCACAACAACAAGCTTCCTTTCACAATCATATCGAGGAGGTGGATTTGAGTTGGGTGAAGGGGCGTATCCAGACTGAGAGAAATGTCGAAATTGCCATGAAAGCAGCGAGTTTTCCATTCAAAAAAATGGGTCAGCAACTGTCGATAAGCTGGACTTTAGAGAACAAAATTATAGCGCACATTCATTGGGACGGTGTACCCAGCTAAGATACTGACTCAACTGGACCACTCAGAGTGTTGGGAGAAACACTGTGGAGTCTCACAGAAGAAAGGTGTTGGACGAAAGGAAAGGCGCGCCTCGAATATTGCTCACTTTTTCATCACATTTTCCCCATAATCTCGCAGTAGGTTTAAGCGGGCTAGATATATTTCGCTCAATCATAACTTATATCTAAGCTTCAAGCTAGGTTGATCTACAAAGCAAGTATCAAGACGGGCCACTCGACGAAGTCGTCAATGAGATGGACCAAGGGGAAACAAATAGTGTACAACCTATTCTAGACGAACCCAACCCTACTCTACAGCTTGTATCTGAAGTGCATGTTTTCGCAATCAGTAAGATCCGCGAAGTCACCTCCGTTTGGATCGTATGTCTCTCCTCTGTCAGCGAGGATCTTGTCACGTCTAGCGTTCTCTCGCATGTAGTGGAGTCTAAAGGTTACGAAAGAGGGATCTTCAGTAAAGCGAATATGGAGGACTTATGCAGAAACTTACCTTAGCAAGGCGAGGAAGACCATGAGGAAGCAGAAGCAGATCATGGACGACTCCATACCAGTCTTGTATGGAATTTTCTCAGTTGAAATGAAGAGATGAGGACCAGCAATGTTGCCTGCAAGACTCAAATTAGTAAGAATATGAATGAGCGTGGAACAGTGAAAGCTACACTCACCAGACGCGTAGGCAATGAAGATCATCGAAGAGATGGCTACCTTCTTGGTGTACCCAGCAATATTGGAAGCGGTCATACCGAAAATAAGAGAGATGGTAGCGACATAAGAGGTCATCTGTGGTAAACAGGCCATGGTCAGACACTAGGCGAAGCGTTGACGTCGAACGGGCTCGAAATAACAAGCCCCGCTATTCAATGGCACAGGAAAATGAGGGCGCTTACCATGTAATATCCCCACAATTTCACTCCATTGATCTTGACAGCGTATTGGAAGGCGAAACCGATAAGAGATGGTAGAGACCAGCCCATCATGACAAAAATCTTAGTGCGCAATCACAAAACATTGAGCGTCAGCACGTCAAGATAACTAATGATGCTGAAACAAAATTGGATAACTACAAAGAACTTACTTTAGCGTTCTTGTACTTTCTTGCGACGAAGCCAGCAGACAGTGGGAAGACGACCTGGAGGAAACAGGTTGGGATACCAACCAAGATCGTCTCCAGACTGGAGAAACCGTAAGACTTGAGAATGAGCTTCTGGAAGTTGGCGACACCCCCGTTTGGAATACAGAGACACCACATGGAGAGGACGAAGAGCCAACCTTGTGGGTCAATGAATGGGTCTACAGATAGAAATTAGAACAAGGAAGTTTGTAAGTATCATTTTTCACAGATTCAAAATATTAAGATAAAGAGCTTACTGATGGCTTCGTAAACCTGGGACCACTTGATGGTCTTGTTTGAGAGGGAAGACTTGTTTCCTCTGACACGCTCGATAGCGATTCTCTTCTCGTGTGGGGTTAAGAAACGGGAGGTGGTTGGTGATTCAGGCATAAAGATGAAGCAGACAACACCACCGATGAATGTGATAGCCCCGTTGAGGAGGAAGATGAACCTGATAGTACAGCCAGCGCGTCAGTACTCGAGCCGGGAGGATATCTAAAGGAGGAGGGAGAGAGAGTGGACTCACGTCCAGGTTGGCATTTTATTTGGAGTATGCTTGAGACTGCCCATACCATAGGAGACCAACGATCCGACGAGCGATCCAACACCTTGACACCCGTACCAGATACCGATCCTAGTTGTTGAAAGATGAGCTGTCAGTACCAGTACACGAGCAGAAAATGAATGAACTAATTTGAACATACCTCAATGGTTGTTCGGCAGCTGTGTAAAATCTGGCGTTGAGCAAAACGAAGCCTGGAGATACAAGGGATTCGGCTCCTCCAAGGAGGAAACGAATAACGGCGAGACCAGCAAAGCTTCTTGGAATAGCCATACACATCAGCTACGTTTTGCGGTAGGAAGATGCAAGAATGAGACAGAAGGCCAGAAGGATCAGCTTTGGAGTTCTCCTGGCCACAAAACGAGACAGCGAGTTGCGACAACTTACGAGAATACCCCAGACACCGACGAGGATAGAGAGAGACTTGGAGATGGACATTTTTTGAAGCAAGTAAGCACCAGGGAATTCAATTACAAGGTAACTGATTTAAACGAGAACAAAGGTCTTAGCGCCAGTGACTCATGATGTCAATCCGAGCGAGCGGAATATTTGCTTACCCAAAGTTGTAGATGGATCCCAACCAGGCATATTCATCGGTGGTAATATGGGTGTCTTTGATGAAGGTGAAGATGGCAGCGTAACCCATAGCAGATCGATCCTGAGAAAAAGTAGACGGATGCAAAGTCAGGATCCATATCCCCTTCAGCGTAGGGGGTTGGAAATAGGGAAGGGTATGCTTACAACGTATTGTAAAGCGTAAACGAGACACATGCTGTGACAGGCAAGTACCATATGTGAGGCATTAGCATCTTACTTGCGGATGTAAACAGCACTAGGTGAGAAAAATCTTACAGCGGCAAAACGACCATATCAATCTTTCTTCTGACCTTCCTGTTCTCTTCTTCGCTGTATTCGATGATTGGCAAGGCATTCTGCTCGACAGCTTCACCCTCAGCGAGCTGCTTCATGGCCAACGAGTCGACACTCTCAATTCGAGTGAGGTCGTCGGTCTTTTCGCCATAACCGACTTCCACAGGGGTGGATTCGTCCAATTCCTTCTTTTCGGTGGACATTGTGGGAAAAGATGAGACCTGGTGATTTGCTGGGACCGACCACCAGGTGATCAGAGTCCTGGTTTATATGGATATCGGTTGGAAAACGCACGGTATTCAAGCGCAACCCAAAACAAAATACAAGAAAATTTGAAACACCGTCTTTTCAGCGAATCTCGACGAAAAAGTGCTTGAAGCACAAGAGAAGTGTAGAATAGAGGTCTAAATTAGGTGGGAATTAAACACCGTTGGAACTGCTGTCAAATAATACTGAAATACTACAATACAACTAACCAATCTCTTTCACACCAGTGTTATGACGCCACGACGGCATTCTTCGAACCTCGCTCGACCGCTCTTCTTCTTTTACTTCAAGCGAAATCGCGCCGGCACTTTTCCGATATATCGTTGGTTGGCCTGAGGTAGAGTGTAAGAAATTAAAAACTGCCGCCATGAGGCTCAAGACACGGAAAATAAGAAATATTGGTGCCACAACGATATCAGCCTCTGAGAACTAGAGTCCAGTTGAGCTACAAGATGCAATCATAGTATAACGTCCTCCAATATGAATTCAAAAGTTTCACTTGGAAGAACTTGGGGGGCGTCTCCTCGCGCAGACGTTGTCAATGAATTGTTGAGTGTGCGTTGAGCTTCTTATGATACCTTGTTCGCAATCATCCCACTTAGAAAACAGATAAAATCCCCCCTTGTAACCCTTAGACGAAATTGATATTCTAAGGCGAAATACATTTACAGTTCATCTCTGATATGCTTCATCTTTAGCACCTTTTCCTTGACATCCTCAGCAAGATAAGCATAGTTAGGACCACTGTTGATGACCAAATTTTATTCAATCAGTACAAGCTAGGCAAAGACCAATTGAATTGCGTCTTACCCCCAAGTAAAAGCAGGTAAATCAGTCCTCTTCTCATAGATCTCATGAGAAGGCGCCTGTTTCCTCAAACTTTCCTTCACCCTCTCAACCTCCTCCATAACCCTCAATAAGTTCCCACCCATGATGCCCTCCATTTCGTTGTCGGTCCACCCTCGATGGATGAGCTCCTGAATGATGTTCGGCCACTTGGACGCATCTTCCAATCCAGTGATGGTTGCTGATATACCATCGTAATCGCTTCCTAGACCAACATGAGCCTTCCCACAGATGGACGCAATGTGCTCGATATGATCCACGACTCTGCTGATGGTGCTGTTGACTGGATCGATGAACGTAGGGAAAAAAACAGACAGAATTATTCCAGGGTTCTGGCCTGGTGCAGATCCGATCATCTGCAGGATGTCGTCAGGGACGTTGCGAGGGTGGTTGTACACGCTTCGAGCACCCGAGTGGCTCCAAATTACTGGTGCTACAGAGGTTTCGATGGCATGTCGAGCCGTGTTGTCAGATGTGTGGGAGAGGTCAACCATAATTCCTAGCCTGTTGAGCTCGCGGACAAATTCTCGTCCGATAAATGTAAGGCCTGCCCCTTCATGCACTTGTTTGATGGTCGAGACCGATCCGGCACCTCCACCGTTAGAACTCGCAAATGAGCTGTGGCAAACATGGGTCAGAGTAACGTAGCTGACACCAAGCTGAGCAAAAGTTCTAAAAGAGAAACGAGTGGTTTAGAATGTTCCTTGGAGTGAGAATGAACCAAGCGCAGCGGTACTCACCTAAGGACACTGAGCGAGTTTCCGAACTGATGAGTACCTTCCATTCCAATGAGCGTAGCAAGCTTTTTGTCTCTGAAAGCTTGCCTGATATCTGAGGCTGTTCGAGCTAGGACCATACGCTGAACAATCAAACATCAGCGAGATGCTATCTGTGCAACGAGAGAGGAGGCGACAGACTCACGTCGGGGTAGTAAGAAATGAAGTTCTGCAAGAAGTCGATGGATTCTAAGACATGTTGAACGCTTTCAGTGGGAATAAGGAAGTCCGGACCTGGATCTTGCCCAACTGATTGGAAACAGCCAGATAAAGACGGGGCTAAGAACTATTTCCTTGGGGTGGAGAGAAAAGAAACGGAGACGTACTTTGAGCTGGGCAAGGAGCGTTAGCAGTAAGAAAAACCCCGGCTAGCCCTCCAGCCTCCGCTCTGGGTAGATCGAAGTGACCTTGAGTGGAATGACAGGACATCAGTGATCCCTCTAAGCGAAAGACAAACAGTTCCGCTTACCCGGGAACTTCACCCCTAGAGCTGGAATAGCATCTAGAGGACGGCGATTCAAAACCCTTACTGTCGATGCCAAATCTATATGGGTGTCGATCAGCGGGTATCTACGAGAGTTACAAATCAGCTCAAAGGTATGCGGCTTGTTTTCAACCTTACGAGAACCCACTTTTCAAGCAGCTCCCTCGAGTGAGATTCCAAATAAGGGTGAAGAGGACCATCAACCCCTGCTACTGAGAGTACCTTCTGCTCCTTTGCTGCAAATGTCGAGATAGTGGTAGAGAGGAGGAGTGCAAGGGGGGCAGCGCCTGTGAAGGACTTCATTCTGTCACTCAAAATCGAGATATTGAAGCTTACTCCGTATGTGTTTGTATGAGTTTGGAAGGTGATGTGAAGAGTTGTCCTCACAATACCGGATCGGACGGAAAGCCAGGACGCCTTGGTTAGAAAACCGGCCGGCCAGCTTGGTTCGCCGCAGGGTTGGATTCTTTCTCTCACTATTTTCATATTTGTTTCCCAACCCCATTCCGTTTAATTCCCTGTCCATTTCTCTTTCAATTCTCTACCCAATCATACCCATCTGGACTTCTGGTTCAGACTCCGTCACTATGCCAGCTCCAACCCCTGCTCCATTCAACGAATCCGCCTTCTGGAAGTCTGCCAACTCAAAGCTCATTCGTTATGGTGGAAAATGGTCGCCTGTCATCATCAAGAGAGCTCAAGGATCTTTCTTATACGTGAGTCCATCTGTGATTCTTTACTATAGTGAGAGAAGCTGCTTAACTGAAGGTCGTTCTGGTTGGGGATCACCCGCCTGAAATGAATGGGTGCAGGACCAAAATGACAACAGGATCTTGGATCTTACCTCTGGTCAGATGAGTTCTCTCCTCGGGCAGTAAGTAAATTCAGGGGTTTACCCTGGACATAAATGCGATTATTCGGTACTGAACCATCAACCTCTGGTTTGTGATCGCCCATATGCAGTTCCCACCCTGAGATCGTCTCCACCGTTCAACAATCCATCGCGACGCTCGACCATCTCTTCTCCGGAATGATCACCGAGCCCGTCATCGAGCTGGCAGACAAGCTCATTGACTTGCTCCCCGAAGGACTCGACTGCGTTCAGCTCCTCACCACTGGCGCCGAATCCAATGAAGCGGCCCTCAAGCTCGCCAAACTTGCCACTGGAAAGTTTGAGGTCGTTGCTTTTGCCGCTAGCTGGCATGGTATGACTTCCGGAGCAGCAGGCGCGACATTCTCTGCTGGAAGACAGTTTCACGGCCCTGCCATCCCGGGAATGCTCTCCCTTCCAACCCCTTACGCCTATAGATCACCTTTCAAGAACGCCGATGGGACCTACAATTGGCAGGCTGAGCTGGACTACGGTTGGGATCTCATCGATCGCCAGAGTGTCGGTTCGCTCGCCGCTTGTATCATCGAGCCCATTCTTTCCAGCGGTGGCATCATCGATCTTCCCACTGGATACTTGAAGGCTCTGAAAAAGAAGTGTGAAGAAAGGGGAATGTTATTAATCCTGGACGAAGCACAGACTGGTGTTGCTAGAACAGGAAGTTCGTCGTCGTGTTAACTCTCAACCTTGCTCGTTTACATCGTTAACCAAGTTTTTCCCTTGCAGCAATGTGGGCGTTTGAGCACGAAGATGTTGTCCCCGATATCCTCACTCTCTCCAAGACGCTCGGTGCTGGTCTCCCACTCGCCGCCGTGGTCTGTTCGAGGGAGATCGAGCAGAAGGCGCACGATAAGGGCTACCTATTCTACACGACCCATGTTTCCGACCCTCTGCCAGCTGCAGTCGGAGCGAAGGTGCTGGATATTGTTGTCAGGGATAACCTTGCTGCTAGAGCTGTAGAGGCTGGTAAAAGATTGAGAGCGGGTCTCGAGAAGGTGCGCCTGTCACTGGTTGACCTTTTCTGAATTGATCACCATTGCTAACTTTCTCTTATATAGCTCAAAGAACAATACGAATGCATTGGCGACCTCCGTGGTAGAGGACTCATGCAGGGCGTTGAGATTGTCCTCTCACGAGAATCCAAAACCCCAGGCGACGCTTTGGGAACCGCCATCTCGGCACGCTGCCTCGAGCTGGGTTTGTCAGCCAACATCGTCCAGCTCCCTGGTATGGGAGGTGTATTCAGGATTGCTCCACCGCTGACGGTTAGTGATGAAGAGATTGACCTGGCGCTGGCGATCATGGGCAAGGCGTTTGCGAGCACTGAAGGCACTATGGCTATCAAGAAGTAGATTGTTTTTATTATCTGGGTTGCCGTTTTGGTGCTATTATTTATAAGTCTCTGGTCTTATTTGAAGTGTAGCATCTGGAAAGACGTTGTGGTGACTTGTTGAGGTCAACGAACCCAACGACCAAAAAAGCGACGAACTCGGCGCAGAAAGAAATAGTGGGGTTTATCAGTGGGGTTAAGTGGTGGGGTTTGCCCAATCTGCTTGAAGTAATGTAACCCATCCGTTGAATTCGGACGCATTCTGGTAATCTCACGAATGTTGGCCGAAAGGCAAGAGTATAAAGACCGTGGCTTGACTTGCTGAGACGCCGTCCCTCGACTGTCGCGGCAGTTCATCCCAGATCAAGCGCCACCTCTCACAGGCATCCCTAACCAAGACCATTAAACAATATCTGCAATGCCTTCCTCGACACCGAAGGATACTCCCATTACTGTTTTGGGTAGTGGAGTGTTAGGTACAGCAAGATGATCTACTGTGATTCCTCAATCTGCTTGCTGACTACGATGGCTCATTCGTTACAGGTCTTTCAATTGCTCTGAATTTGCACAGAGAGGGATATACCAACCTCAAAATCGTCGCCAGAGACTTACCTGAAGATGACAAGTCAACCGGCTTTGCTTCTCCATGGGCTGGCGCCAATTGGTGTTCATTTGAACCTGAGGGTGGTAAAGGGGTGAGTCTTTTTTTATTTTGCTTGCTTCAATTCCTTTCCTGATGGTATTTCCTCTAATTGCGGCGGGCCGTCAGATTCAATGGGATAAAGATACCTTTGCAATGTGGACTGAGTTGACCAAAACTCGTCCTGACATCGTGCAGGTGAGCCATGTAGCCCCCTCCTGCGTTTATGTGCTTTGACTGACAAGGCAATATTCATCCGCTAGATGATCCCATTCAGAGACGTGTGGGATAGTAAACATGATCCAATTCCTTGGTTCAAGAATTTCGTTCCAGAGGTGAGTTCTTTTTTCCCTCTCGTCCGCCGTTCCACTTCCGGTTTTCTGACAGTAAATCGGTTTTCTCCGCTTCATGTGTTTGATTCAAGTTCCGCATCCTCAAATCCAACGAAGCAAAAGCCTTCAACTGCAAAGAAGGAATCGCGTACAAATCCTTCACCGTCTGGGCAGCCAACTATATCAAATACCTCTCCGGCCAGCTGTTTGCGGCTGGTGTGTTGATGGAAAAGAGGGAGGTTAAGCACATTGACGATCTTTTCATTGGGAGGGGTGGTGTAGTTGTCAATGCTACGGGATTGGGAGCAAGGTGGTTGGGCGGTGTGAGAGATGAGACCGTAAGGGCGTTCTGTCAACTTATCAGCGTCTGTAGAAAACTAATCTAATTTCTTTCTGTGCTTTAGGTTTTCCCTATCGCTGGTCAAACGTTAGTGGTGCGTGCTAAGGGAGTTAATACTTGCTACATGAAGGTTGAAGCTCATCCAGGAGACGAGACGGAATCTGTACCAAACTGTCAGTGTCGGCACGGCGACTATTATCAGTTTCATCCTTACTGACTTCTCCACAACTTCTTTTTCTCTTTCGTTGTTCATTATTTATTTTATCTGTTGATTCTGCTTTTGCACCAACAGACATAATCCCTCGTCCATCACCAACCGGCTCAACGTCAACAAACGACTACCGACACATTGTCCTGGGCGGAACCTTCACCATCAATAGCTACGACACGAAGCCAGATGCAGCTGTGACCACTCGAATCCTCCAAAAATGCTACGAGCTCTGTCCGGCGCTCTCGTCCCACCCAGAAAGGGGCTGGGAAGGCATCGAGGTGGTCAGCGCACAAGTTGGCTTACGGCCTGCCAGAGAGGATGGCTGTAGGGTGGAGACGGAAAAGAGGGCAAAGGGAAGTGTGGTTCATGCCTATGGTATCGGTCCTGCTGGATTCCAAGCTTCTTGGGGTATCGCAAAGCACGTTCAGAGGCTGGTTGAAGCGATACCAGCAGAACGAGCTTCCAAGTTGTAGAATCTGTCTCATTGCCTCATTTCTATATTAGATTTCTTTTGCACTGGTCTCTTCGCAAGCCTTCCATCTTAAAGCTTCACAACATCTAAATTAATCGACCTCATTACAGAAGCCAAAAAATCTCGCTCTAGCATTATGAGGTTCCGATTGTCCGTCAAAGCGTAAAGCTCCCGGATACACCAAAGCTCTCGACTCTATGAGCAACCTTCAAGCAATCTTATCTGGTCTCGTTGGTGAGGTCGACAACGAAGGAAGAAAGCAGTATGTTCTCTTAAATCACATCAAGCGTGTTCTCGATTGCTGACCTCAATGGAATCCTGCCTAATCTACCTAGGTATGAGAATCTTCTCAATGACTTCGTAGAGAGAAATCCTGCCCAGGCTCTGCTAGAACTGGCTCAGCTAGGGACACAAGCCCCCGATACCAACGTGAGGAATTTTTTGTTGCTTGAGTTTTGCTCTACCGCGCTGGATTCTGATGGATTCTCATCCTCATCCTCTCTGTGGCTTGTAGTTGAGGTCATTCTCGTTAGTAGTCTTGAGAAGAATCTCCATGAAGAGCAATCCAAAGGAGGACAAAGGCCCCGTGGGCTCGACACTCATCACAGCTCTACCAAACGAACCTCTTGCTCAGATCAAATCCACCCTCTTACAGCACTTACTCACAGAACCAGACACCTCAACCCGTAATCGACTCTCCGATATGATTTCTTCCTTGGCTCTGGCGTGTTTTAGTGACAAGCACCCTTGGACGGAACTCTTGCCTGTCCTATGGCAGCTCTCTCAGAGCCCCGACGCTGGCCTGAGGAAAGTCGCGTTCAACCTCTACGCTGAGGTTCCTGGGCTGGTGCTGGATCAACCGATAGCAGTTGTTAAAGAGGTGTTTGCGAAGGCATTGCAGGATGTGAATCTGGAAGTGAGGATGAGCGCCATGAGAGGAGCGTGCGAGTTCTTACAGGACTCCCCTAAGTCTACGAGGGAGCAGTGTGCAGATCTGATGCTGGCTGTTTTATCAGTAAGTACTGTTAGATTTTACCGCATGATCACTTTGGGGAGAATGCCGCTAGATGTACTCACATTTCCGCGTTTCAACCTAGACCCTACCACCACTAGCAGGAGACTCGACTGCTGTCTCTCTTGCCATACACAATCTCCTATCACTTGCATCAACACAGCCTCTACTCTTTGCCCCTCACATCTCAGTTCTTCTTCCTCTTATGGTCTCACTTGCGAAATCTCCACCGGAAGATCCCAAGGAGCTCGGTGACCCGCAACAAGTTGCTGTTGAGTTACTCCTCACCCTGGCTGAGTCGAAACCCCAAATGGTACGAAAATGGGAAGGTGGAAAGTTTGTGAAAGACTTGAGTGAACTTTCGATGGAGTTCCTCTCCAGATTGGAGGATGTAGAGAACTGGGGTTACATCGCACCACCGGTAGACGAGGATGAAGAAGAAGAGCTTGGAAATGCATATTCACAATACGGTGAAGAATGCCTTGATCGACTATCCTTCGCCATCGGTGGAAACACCTTCCTTCCGATCCTCTTCCAGCAACAGATCCCCCACCTCATCCAGTCACCTACATGGCAACACCGATATGCCGCCCTCATGTCTATCGCATCTATCACGGAAGGAAGTGTCACCAAACTCACACCAAGGATATCTGATCTTCTGAAGCTAGTCCTCAGCTGCAAAAACGACCCGCACCCCAGGATCCGTTTCGCAGTCGCCCATGCTCTTGGCCAAATGAGCTCCGACTTCAACCCAATCATTCAATCTTCAGAAGTGTTCTCAGTACCCATCTTATCAACCATCAACGAACTCATTTCTGCACCTGAACCGAGAGTTCAAGTCCACGCTGGAGCAGCCCTCGTCAACTGGTGTGACGGTGCACCTGAACCAGACTTGGTCATCCCGTTCCTAGGCGAGTTGACTACGAAGCTGGTTACTCTGCTACAGACTCCAGGCGATGAGAATGGATGGATCAGAGAACAAGTCGTGACATCGATTGCTGTTTTGGCCAGTGCGGCTGAAGAACAGTTTGCTCCTGTGAGTTTTGTCTCCCCTCCTGACGGTATTAGAAAAGCTCTGAAAATTGGACTCTTTCGTTTTAGTACTATAAATCTCTCATGCCCCTGCTACTCTCTTATCTCTCCACGACTCCTCGTACACCAGAAACGGCAAAGCTGCGAGGTGGTGTGATTGAGTGTTGTGGTCTTATCGGTCTCGCTGTCGGTTCTCAGGTCTTCAAGCAGGATGCTCTACCGCTTGCCAATATTCTTTTGGAAACAATGAATGAACTGAAAGACCCGGGAAGAGAAGACGAAGATCTTCTTAGCTACGTTGTTCAGGGTGAGTCCAATTGCTTTAGCTTCCCGTAGGTGCTGCTGAATCTGATTCGGACGTGATTCGATGTCGTTTATTTGAAGCTTGGGGAAGAATCTGTGAAGCACTTGGTGCTGAATTTGAACCTTACATGTCAACTGTTATGCCCATGACTTTAGCTTCTGCTAACGTGAGTTTGTCAACTACTGTTTGTAGGTTGACGTAGTTTTGTGTGTATGACTGACGCAGCATTTTGTTAAAAACGAATATTTAGCTCAAACCCGATCTCTCTGTATTTGATGATGATGATGACGAGGAAGCTGATTATGCTGCGTATGAAGTTGTCGATGTTGACGGTTCGGTGAGTAGCTTCTTCAACGCTGGCGGAGGATTGTTTTGCTGACCAGTTCGTTTCTTTCTATCTAGACCGTGGGAATCAAGACTGCAGTGCTGGAAGAGAAGGCAGCTGCCTTCGAAATGTTGATCATCTACACTCAAAGTAGGTGTCTTTCCGCGATCCGCACAGCTTCGTTGCGAACTGAGTTTTTTGTTTTGTTTGTTTTGATGTGACTGCAGACTTGGGACTGGCTTTCAAGCCGTATATGGAACAGACCATGACCTTAGCCCTTGAAAGTTTGAACTTCTACTTCCACGATGGAGTTCGTGAATCATCTACCACGTCAGTATTTTTATCCGCACTTGCCTACTTTGAAATATTAACTCTGACGTCTCATTAAACTCTTGCTGGTAGTCTTATTCCAATGCTCATGTCAACTGCGAAGCAAGCAGGCGTCATCACTCCACCTCTGCTGGAGGCTGTTTTCTCTAAGCTCACCGCCTGTCTAGCCGGCGAAGCCGATGCCAGCTTCCTGTCGTTCCTCTTCAAGTCGTTTGGTGACTGCTCAAGAGTTGTTGGGCCGGAGAATATTCCCAAGGTACATTTGAACAGCTTTGAGAGGTGTGTCCAGACTGCGCTGGAAGATATGGCTGATAGGCGGAAGTTAAGAGCTGAACGAAGTGCAGAGTGGGATGAGGAGGACAAGGAGGCGGCGTGGGAGGTAAGAACCTTTTCTCAACAAGACTTTTCTGTTGTTTTGAGTTTCT
This sequence comes from Krasilnikovozyma curviuscula, assembly GCA_014825775.1. NCBI lineage: Eukaryota > Fungi > Basidiomycota > Tremellomycetes > Cystofilobasidiales > Mrakiaceae > Krasilnikovozyma > Krasilnikovozyma curviuscula. The sequence goes on along the minus strand of MVAQ01000080.1, from coordinate 70,688 downwards.
GACTTTGCTTTGATGACAACCATCATTTTCTTCATGCAGTTGGAGCGATTAGAAGACCAAGCGTTGACTGAGCTAGAGAACGCTCTCAAAACTATCACGAACAACAATCAGAATGCACTCTTTATGATCAGCGCGGTCAAAGATCTTGGAGTTGCACCGCCTGAAGATTGGGAAGACGAGTAGATGGATTTCTGGTAATAAGATTACGTGTGATAACGATTACATTTCAAGGCTACCTTTCAAGTGACACTTGTCTGGGTTACAAATGAAATATTGAATTGACAGATGATACACTATTCAATGATGAGCTACAAGATCTATCTCTCTCTCTCCTTCCCTTTCGCTGTCGCTCTTGCATTGGAGTTGCTCCAGAATTGCTGTTGTGTGTCCAAGTCGAACTTCCAATCTGGTCTGGCTTGTTTCACGATCTCCAAGAGTTCCTTTCGAGATTCAGGATGTGTAAAGGTGCCGAGTAGGTCGGTGAGCTAAAAACAAAAAAGCCAGTCAGCTTCTGTTTAGAATGGAAAGCAGGTAATCACTCTTACATGAGTCTGAATAACTTCAAACACAACTTTCTCCTCTGCATCCAGCCACATCTGACAAACCTCTAACCTCTCTCGATCGAGCCGTTTTTTCCCTAGCGATGAGACTGCTGTCTTCGCGGTTAATGTCGAGCGTCTCATAGATAACATAGCATCATCAGAGCGATTCATCATGTTGTACTCTGCAATATCATCGTCTATCGCTGGGGTTGAGACACGTCTCCTCAATCGAATCCTATTAGTAAGCACCAAGATCAGCTCCCCCCACACATTGCAAAAGACTGCTGGGGAAGTTGACTAACCAGTTTCTTCTCCTACACCAGCCACCCCAACCACTGAATGGCAGATGACTATGCCAGCCTGTAGTGCGGAACCAATAGTTGTAATCCCAACCCTTCTCGTCGCAGTCCCTCTCGTTGCTCATGTTGACGACCCACGGCGACTCCCACGCCCACGTCTCATCTGGCAGCTGGAATGACGCGAGCGTCGTGCTCGTCTGTTGTTCGGTCAACGATGTCGAATTCGACGTCGTGGTGGTGGAGGGCGACGTTTTGGATCGGCGAGTATAGGGTGCAGGATCGAATGGGAAGAGAGTCGAGGATGAGTACCGAGGTACGCCAAAGAATAGTATCCCACGTTGGTTCTCCCACACAGAATCCCAGACCATCTCAGGATTCTTGTCGTCGTCGTTGTCGCCAGTTTGCTTCAATGACAAGAGCACAGCTGTGTTCAGATCGACGTTCTCATCGACCTGCGAAAAGGAGATATATTCTCCATCTTCATGAGGTAGGTCTAGGAGGTTGTTATCGGTTGTGAAGGACGTTGTGGATGGTGTGTGAGGGATCTTGTCGTCTGACGCTTTTTGCCCAGAGATGACGCGAGGTAAGGATGGTCTTCGAGAAATTGTAGGTCGAGCTTCACTATTGGCCATTGTTGCAATTGAGGTGTCTGAATCGGTGCGATCGAAGTCGTTGATGGTGTTGCTACTGGTGGATGGCATAAGGTCATTTGCGTTGGAAGTCTTCAGCAGTCCAGGAGTTACAGCCACCCCATTGTTCGAGGTCATACCTAACTTAAAGCTGCTTCTCTTGCTTCCACCTGAGCGTGACGACTTCCAGGTCGACGAGGCACTACTGTCCATCCTCCTCAACGAAGAAGAGTCCTCTCCTGACTCGACAACTCCAATCGGCTGATCGACGTTTCCACTCTTGACGTTGGCTTTGTCCCTCCTTCGCATACTTCTATGCTCTCTTTGAATGTGTCTGTCCTGTTCCAGATGTTTTCGCTCACTTCGCTCCATTTTCGCTCCCGTCGCACCGTGCTGTACCTTGTTCAGCAGCATCTTGATTGGTTTATGTGCCTTTACTTCATGCGTACCTTGAGGGTCGAATGTCCATGGTATGTCATTGAAGAAAGGTGATGTTGAATCAGCTGGAATATCACTGCTCCTGTTCCTCTTGTTAGGGGCGTCGTCGTAGTTGCTCGACTCATGCGAGGTTGAAGGGGTGATCTGTGCTCCATGGCTGCCTGACAGAGCAGCCGGGAAGCCAGCAGCAGATAGTATCACAGCTGTTGTTCCTTCCTTGGAGGTAGTGGATTTCCTGCGAGGTCCTTCGAAGAGCTTTCTTTGATGTCTCTTGAACGCTGGTGGGGTCTGTTCGAAGGAAGACTCTGGGAGTTGGACTGCCGGCTGGTCTGGTGTTAAGCTGGTAGATTGGATAGGCGAGTGATTCACTGCCATTCACCTGGGGTTTCCAAGTCACAGTCTTCGAGGTTTGAACACCAGACTGCAGAACATGGTTCGAAACCAAAAGGCGACTCGCAATGTGGATACGTCATAAAACTCAGAAAGTAACAATTTTGGGCAGTCGCTATCCGAAGTTTGACCATACAACAGAGCAGATTAAGGTGACTTTGTTGTAAAGAAGACAGGATTACACAAAAATCTTAGCAGTATAGAAATTGTGCTGTTGTCCTTTTCTTCCTCAACTCGCTGCTAACTGGAACACTTTCTGATACATTCCCAGTAGCTTTTCTTCTCAAAGGTATATTTAAATACCCAAGGGCAGTCAGTACCAATAGGTAAAAAATGCCGAAGTCGTTCTCCCCGCATGTAATGCTCCTGACCGTCAAACGATCAAGGACAATTATCTCACCTTTATCGAGGTTCCAATTCTCCAGTCACTTCAGAGGCTGAATGCACTCAGCGTCTTTAAGAAATCGCTCTGATAAGCTCAGGAAATCCCTAGAAAAGGAAGCAGCTCGAGATCGGGCTTCTGCTCAGATGTCCAAAGATGACCAAAACGGGAAAAACAAGGGTAAATCAGCTAGCAGACCACCCAGAGCTGCGGCTGCCATGTATACAGCTAGGATACGGCTCGTTGCTACAGCTTTGGTGTGAGTTTGGAAACCCTTGCATTTGATTTGATGTGGGAGACTGATATTTGTACTTTCGCCTGTCTTCTTCCCCTGCGCTGGTTCAGAATAGGGCTCGTTTTTGTCTACCATCAATCAACAACCAAAAGATCATCGTTCAAGTCCTTCCGAACTGGTCCTAACGGGTACGTCGTGGGTTCGCTGCCAAGTGTATACGGTATCTGCACACACGGAACAGAAGGCATCTATACGGTGAAGGAAGGTGGAAACGAGCAGGTAGAATGTATCGTTGTGCAAAGCAAAGTCATTGCAGATGTTGGAACCCTCGGTGAGTGACTCAGTTTGCTACCCTTATCGGTCGTCCAACTTTTAGCCAACCAACAACCTGGCTAACATTCTTTCTCTCAAATTGCAGCAACAATCGAGAAGAAATACGGGCATGCAAAGAAACTTGGACCACCTACGGCCTCATACTCCTCCTTGACACCAGTGTCTCAACGCCCTCTCTTCTCTCCGCCGAAATCTGGTCTCCCGATCCATTTCTTAGAAAAGGGTCAGACCATCACACCTGGGCTGGTTGACAGCCATGGACATATACTGAGTTATGGCGAATGGAAGAGCTCGGTCTCATTGGTCGGGTCTAAGGCGCTCTCGAGTGAGTAGTGTTGTTGATGAAGTGAGGTCGATTCTGACTTGGTTTCTGTCACATTCCAGCAATTCTGGAACGCCTCGATACTTATGTGAAGGATTCTAATCCGTCAAAAGATGATTGGATTGGTGAGTGGCTTCTCACCCCTCAAAATGACACTGCGCTCATAAGCCTCCCGAAAATGACTGTTGTCCTTTCCTTCCACAGTCGGGATGGGCTGGGATCAAAACATCTGGACAGACAATCCGACGAAGCAGTTCCCAACATACCACGACCTTGAGTCCGTGCCTACTCTCACTGGCCGTCCCGTCATCCTAACGAGAATAGACTCGCATGCGGTCTGGGTCTCCAAAGCTGTCCTGAAGAAGATGGAACCTCTCCCTGATACCGTTGACGGCGGCGAAATTGTTCGTGATGTTAATGGAGAGCCAACGGGTGTGCTGATGGATAATGCTATGACACTAGCGTTGAATGTCAAGCCAGAGCGGACTGAGAAGCAGATGTTGGCCTATTTGATGAACACGCTCAGAGAAGCTGTGTCACTGGGGTTGGTAGGAATACACGATGCTGGTTCTAGTCCTGATGAAATCTCGTTCTTCAAAAAGTGAGTGTGTTCACTCTCATCCTATCGTTCGGAATTGTTTTGACTGATGGTCCAATCGTCGTTGCCTGCAGAGTGGTCAAGAAATCCAACCTTCCTCTGAGACTCTACGCAATGCTCCTCTGCCCAAACCAGACGTCTTACTGCGGTGCTTCTGTTCCACGTATCGAAGAAGACGAGTTCGACGGCCGTCTGGTCGTCAAATCCATCAAGCTCATTTCTGACGGTGCGTTGGGAAGCTGGGGGGCCGCACTGCATGACCCATATTCGGACCGGGATGATGGATACAAAGGATTATTGTTGATTAAAGACCAAACGGTTGCGCCGTTGATTCAAGAATATATTGATGGCGGATGGCAGATTGTGAGGGATAAGCTGCCGATGACACCTGTAAAAAAAGCTGACCTTTTCCTCTATTGTATTTTTATTTTATTTTTCTAGAATGTCCACGCTATCGGTGATAAAGCCAACACAATTGTTCTTTCAGCGTTTGAAGATGCTCAATCTCGCGATCCAACACTCGTCAAACGCCCTCGATTGGAACACGCCCAAATCCTGACACAGAAGGACCTCACCCGGATCGTCGACCTAGGAGTCATCGGTGAGCGTTCCCCTTCTTCCATTTTTACCTGAACCTACATTAAAGAGGTCGTCTTGATCTGTATGTCCGTTTTTGCGGGATAGCTTCGTTCCAACCAACCCACGCGACGTCCGATATGAACTACGCCGAACATAAGATTGGCCATGAACGTATCAAGGGTGCTTATGCATGGCAGACGGTACTCAAGAACGGTGGAAGAATTACTTTAGGTTCTGATTTCCCGATTGAGTCCCTTGGTGGGTATCAATTTCTAGCTCCTGGAGATGAAGCGCTTTTTAACAGTTTTGCTTGCGTCCAGATCCTTTGAAGGGTTTCTACTCTGCTGTTGCTCGGCTGGATGAGGCAGGAGATAGTCCCCATGGAAAAGATGGCTGGTATGACTTAAGGATCCTTGTTTCTTGTAAACCGCTGCTTACGTCACTTTCTATTTTATTCATATTCTATTTGCACAGGTACCCTGAAGAGAAATTGTCGCGTGAAGAAACTCTCAAAGGAATGACACTCGACACCGCTTACGCCTCGTTCAAGGAAAACATCACAGGGTCTCTGGAGATTGGAAAACGGGCTGATTTCGTCGTGTGGGATAGGGATCTCATGCAGGTCCCAGTGGGCGAGATCTTGGGCGCCAAAGCAATACTGACAGTAATTGATGGGCAACCTGTTTGGGGAAAGTTGTAAGAATTGAATGTTATCTCAAGCGTTTGACTGGTTTGATGCTCTCATCAAAGAGCTTCTAAGTACGCAAGAGGTGAAACAAAGCTCGAGTCGTGTGACCTCGTGTTTGGTTGGCGTTTTTTTTTAGATGCTTTCGTTAAAATATCCCTTGGCCTCGATATTGGAAGAGGATTCAAATGCATCGCGCATTCATCTACTTACTTTCGCTTTAAATAGAAAGAAATCTCACCTCTCTCACCTCTAGACATCACTTTTTCATAGGTGCCAAGGACTCAATTGGCAATAGAGTCAAAGGTAGCAACGAGGACAATAGGATGATAACGTTCTTAGCAAGATGCTGGCTGAGAAAGATACCGTAACAGTTGAAGATGGAGAGTTTGGCATTGCGGACTATTGGTCCTCCAATCTCTCGATTTTCTTATCATTATAGTTTCCTATTCCACCTTTATTCAGACCTTCGCAAAGAGAAAGACAACGTTAGTAGCCTAAGATGGCTGAAGCCAATCATCGAAAGGTGAAGAAAGTTCTCAAGCTCTGGGGCGGCGAAAGGCGGTCTGCGAACTTCGTTAGTGATAAAAAACTATTGCAAGTAATCTTAGTACGAAAATAAAGCCAAGAGCTGCGTATACAATCAATAAAGTGGAACGGTGGAAAGTCCGCTACATCCCCTCAATATCTTTCTTCAAACTCTCATACCTCCTCATCCTCCACGAATCTACTGTCATCAGTTTGTCCAACCACACAACACACTCGTTCTTCATTGACTCCTTCTCCTTCTTGTCAGCCGTTGTCGGGAGGAGTCGCGAAGTGAAGTATACAGCCGTATCGAGCGCCCATTTCGAATCTGGTTCTTCCTCCAAAAGATCCTTGATATTCCTTATTTCTCGGGTGAGGGCGTCGTTTACATTGGAAGCTAAAAGAAGAAAATCGTATACGTTAAGCAACGATGAGTACGGGAAGAAAATTGAAGCTGACTTACTTTGTAGCACGAGCCAACGGTGGTACAACCATGCACTCTGATCGGCAGGATCTGTCCAGATAGCCTTCAGTACAAGCTCAAATTCTTCATCCAAGATCTTCTGCTTCTCCTCGGAGTTCATTTCTTGTCTATCACCGGCAACATCCTTCGATATATCATCACCTTCGAACTTGAACGCCTCTGAGCCTGAGAAGAGAGCACCGTAGAGCTTTGTACGCTGATGCCACGCTGAGAAATTAGAGAAATTGGCTTCAATCTTTGTCTTTGTGTAGGAGAGCTCAGTCTGGGGAGTGTAGGTCTGTCGGAGAGATGGTGGAATGTTGGAGAGGAGATGTCGACGGTAGTTCCAAGCATGGACTGGTCCCAGTAAGAGGGGCGAAAGAAGTGTCGAAAACTAATTCAACATTGTGACAGAGGAATGGGTCGAAAATGCTTACAGTTCCTCGCATCCTTGGTCAACATCATCTCGACCAGCTTCAAATCTCCCGTCCAAGCCTCAGCGATCCACCTTCCATCTTCGTCGGCTGGGATATTTCCCAGACACCACTTTCTATGCGTCCATATCCAGTACACTTTCGGAAATTTGAGGAGGAACATGGTGGTCGTGTTGACGTCGTTGACTAGGAGCTGGTGAATTTCGGAGGGATTGCTAGATCGTTATAAAATCAAGATATCAGAGAGTAAACTGATATATGGAACCAGGAATTTAGACTTTACCTGTTGGGAAAGACTCCATGAAGGAAGATCTGTCGACGAAAGTTCCAAGCTGTGTAGAGTTCTGGATTCAGCTGCAGTGCTTTAGTGGTGATATCAAGATTCTGGGCTGAATAATCTTCTTTCTCGTTCTGAATGAATAAGAACAAGAAAGATAAAGAAGTGGTCAGACTGGTTTCTGAGGCAGGGGTGAGGTGGGGAGTTTCCAGCAGGCGTTGAAGGGTTGTGCACGATATGATTCAGGTTTTCAGCAGGCTCCTCTCCCTCCATTCTCACCAACATCATGAAAGGAAATCCTGATCGTGAAACGAAGATATAGCTCACCAACTCAAGCAACTGGTCGATGACGGTGACAATCTGGTTAATCTTCGTTTTTTCCTTCTGCTGCTGAGCTGCAACCACAGCTGGATCAGCCCTTCTAGTTCTCTTGACACCGTGCTATACAGTAGAGATAGAATTAGATAAAAATTCTGGTCATACACTGGAAAGTATGCGATTGAAGTGGCTAACCATGCTTGTTCGATTGATTTGATTAAGCTCAGGTTTTTAACAAAATGCTGAATGATCTTGGGATCAGTAAGCTGATTGTACTTCCAATCTGTTCGAACAGACTGGAAAGGATAAATCCGAGGGCTTCTTTGCAAGACGGTGGCTGCTGGTGGGAAGTCAGCAAACCCAGCCGCAAGGCTGTTCGGCGTCGAAGCGACTCACCTGTTCTGAATAGCAGCCTTATACGTGGTAGTCATTTTGGAATCCTTATTCCTTATCTTGGTAGTTTTCTGAAGACATTTGGGTGCTTCAGCTGTCTCACAGGGTTAGCTGCATCCTCCCACCAGCACCCCACTAATTCTCTCTCTGGACGATAGCACCAGCTTCACGCTCTTAGGCCCTTAACAATATTGATGTATTATTTACAGATTTACACAAGGTATCTGTTATTTCAGCGTCGAGTCTTGACCTAACAATGCGAATGGGAGGAACTTGTTTATATTGTTAGTGCACGAGCATTGCCCATCTTCATCTATACGCCTGCTTGTTCTGTCAAGTGGTCCCTCCTAGTTGCAGTATTTATGATCCTTACCTATGAATCGGTGTAACTATCAACTTCATCATAAGTGACGAAGCACTTCCTGATCAAACAGTTCTCAATATCCTCCAACTTGCCGTCTTCCTATCATCAGCGTCAGGTACCAACATCGTCCGGGTCTCCAAAAGGCTCAATTGAATCGAAACGAAGGTTTCGTACCAGAAAGGAAAGAGAGGCTGAAGCTGAAGAAGAGCTGTGTTGAATCATGAAAAAGGCAGATCTCGACACCAGAAACTTGAAAGTTGAGGCTTGCTGGTGTTTTGTACTCATTTACAATCAGCATTCACCACGGTTCTGGAACCAGAAAAAAAGTGTATCATTTTGTTAATCCAAATCTTGTTGTCCATCTCGGTATCTTCACTCCCCGAAGTTTTTGGAACGCTGTTTCCTTCAGGGACGACTACGACGAGTTATTCAATGATTGCGCCTACAGGTCCTTGTTCCATCAGACAAATAATATGCATTTTGGCTTCACTCATATTTAACCGCGCTCCAAGAACGCTAAAATCTTTGATGACAGCTGCGAGATCGGTAGTTGCGCCGTTCAAGGACACAGGGATTTCACTGAAGAATGAACCCGATGGTCGTTTGAGAGATTTGACAAGTTGATATCGCAAGTTTTTAACAAAAGACCTACAGAAAACTAGGTGGACTCGATGAAGAGTAAAAAATTCAAAGTCTTTTACTCAAAGAAGTGATGAAAAATCTCGACAAATTCGATCTCAGTCCCTGAAGCCGTATATATCAAAACAATGCTCTCAATTTTTGAATACGCCTCTATTACGAAACTTCCTAGAGTAGTCAAATGCTCTTGGTGACTAAAACCTACTTTTGTGTATATTTGAAGCATTTCCAGCGTCCAGAATGCTGCACTGAACCAAGAATGATTCATTTTATCATTGGCAACTGAAGTGGAGGGATGGATCTGTTTCGAAAAAGGGTAACGTTGTAGCGGCTAACCGGCTACTCGTAAGTTATACTGAAGCTATTCAACTTGAAACAGTATCTGATCAGGTCAATGAATAAGTTTCTTGCATTGTATTCTTTGCTAGAGGAAAGGCGGCAAAAGCGATCGAGCAAAGGAATAATTGCGCAACATTAAACTCGACTGACCTATTCTAGTTACTGTTAAGGATATCTTACAAAGTGGCACTACTGGAAGTATTTGTCTATCAGCTAAGGACATCTTTGAGGCTATTGTAATTTTGTCGTGATTTTCAATATTCACCCCGCTTCCGCCTGGCAATTAAGGACAAACTAAACGGTCATTTCTTGGGAGCCAGAGAAACCTCAATTTTGGGTAAGCAACAGAGTGAACAATGATTACTCTATCATTATATTGATGTCGTACTTCGTTCTACCCAAACCTTCGTCGTCCCCGCTCCTCAGTGCAACCCCCCTCCCCCCTCTCCTCCTGGGCCGGTCCCCTTCTTCCCTTCCATTGGCGATCTTCAGCCGGGCAGAATGGGCGTTTCAGGGCTCTGGGACCATCTCCTACCCGATTCTCAGGCCCACTCATTGGCGAAACTCGCGTGGGACCATTATCATGAGACTCGAAAGAAGCACCCTGAATGGTCTGAGCACCGGTGCTTCTTAAGAGTTGGAGTTGATGCTTCGTGAGTACTGATTGGTTATTGGATGGTGCTGGTGGGTCGTTCCGTTGAAAAGTTCGGGAGGATGAGATGCGCAATGGGATGGATAGAGGAAAGTTGGACGAGAAGTCTACCCGGTCGACGCATAGGCTCTAGAGCATCGAACTTCTGCTGACGCTTATTTCTCTAATATCACATATCGTTATTCGGCAGTCTTTGGTTGTTTCATGTCAAGGACTTAGATGGAAAAGACAACATAGGTCCAAATCCAGGTTCGTAGTCGATACGCCTCATCGATCCAAATTATCTTCCTCAGCTTTGAATACCCCACCTGACATCGATATGATGCGTTGGACTTGAAACATTTCAATCAGATATCCGACAGCTCTTCTATCGTCTCTCAAAATTCCTTCCAATGCCTCTCACCCCGCTGCTCGTCTTCGACGGTCCACACCGCCCACCAACTAAACGGGGTCAAACTCAACACTACAATGGCACCCACAGAGAAGCCGAAGATTTGAAGAGCATGGTTAGAGATGTGTTCGGATGGCCAGTCTGGACAGCACCCGGTGAAGCAGAGGCGGAGCTTGCGGAGCTGCAGAAGAGAGGGGAGATCGATTGGGCTCTGACAGATGATGTAGACTTCTTGGTGTTTGGTGGACAAAAGTTTCTCAGAAAGTAAGTCCGAAGGCTCGAAACACCTTTCGTTGAAGTGTTGCGCATAACCACCCCTCGCGAGCTATGGCTGACGATCTTTCCGTTCTTCCAAGCCCTTCAAAAACACTCACAGGAAGTATTGCAGCTGCTAGAGTATCATCTGCTACTTCAACGTTATCACAAGCCGGGAAGTCCAAAACTCCCGAGCCATCGTCGGCCAAAGACAATCTGCAATACATCACTTTCTCCTCGATCGATATCCTCAACAGACAACCAGTTCTCACTTCAAGGGGAATGACTTTCATAGCATTGCTCAGCGGTGGCGACTATAACGAAGCTGGTCTCCGTGGTTGCGGTCCCTCAACAGCGCTTGGCCTGGCGAAATGCGGCTTTGGCGAAAGTTTACTCGAGGCTTATCACACAATGCACCCGCCCGAATTGAATGCCTGGCTCAGGGACCAATGGGTTCCCGATATGGTCAAAGAATTAGAAACTAACTCCATGGGAGTTTTGGGCCAGAGGAATCCAGCAATGGCCAAAACCCTAAAATCGGTCGCCGCGAAAGGCGACTTCCCCGATATTCAGGTGCTGGATTACTATCAGATACCAGCAACATCATACAACCCCGAGACTCCGAAACCCCATGGCCTGTTCCCTGGTGTTGAGCGGCTCATTCCAGCTGCCTTCAAGAACTATCCGACTGCCGACAGAGTCAGAAATCTCGCTCGTTTAGCGGAGCAGAAATTCTACTGGACTCACCCTGAGCAAGAGTCTCTTTACGGCCAAGGAATCCTTCTGAAGAAGCTTGGATCAATCGCGTGGAGTGGCTCGTCTATTGGCAGGAACGGAGTAATTGTGAGAGACCTCTTCTATCAGATGGAGAGCCAACGGTTGAGGATCCTCGAGAAGAGCGCTGTTTACTCTGGAATGGGTCTTGATCAGGGGGAGATTATTCAAAGAGCACTGAAGGATATTCGGGAGGAGGACAAGCAGCTCGGAAAGGGGACTAACGTCCAGCACCTCAAAAAGATCCAGCGCGTTCGAAAGCCCCATATTTCAACAGGAAACATGTTGGAGTACCGTGTCCTCTTCTCGCCGACTCTCTTCAACACTTGGGCTCTGGAAGGAATGTCTTCACCCTCTGCACCACCTCGAGCAATTCCTCGATCGTGTAAGAAATCTGCGAGCGATCCGCATCTGAGAGCTGAAGCCTCGTCGGATCTGGAAATCGGGGATGAGGATGGGGAAGACAGCGGGCCCTCCAAGAGTTCCAAAGGCTTCAATGCGAACGCGATGGGCGATTTCCCAGTCTATGTACCTGGGTATCTCATGGAACAAATTACCCCTGATCTCGTTGACGATTTCAATGATATGGTTTCTGCCAAGGAGAAGAAGAAGAAGGGCGCCGAGGAAAAGAAGTTTAAACGATCCAAGTCAACCTCAGCAGCTGGGGAGTCCCCGCAGAAGAAAACGAAGAAATCAGCGGCCGCAACTATACCATTTGCCCAAAGAAGAATCTCTGGATACTTCAAGAACAGTGGATCAAGCTCTCTCACTGCTTCATCATCTTCCGCCAAAGCGTACTCCTCAATTCCGCAAGGCGTTTTCTCAACCACTGCCCTTGCCGGTCCATCGAAATCAGCAGCAACACCTATTGACAGTGACATCGCTAATTTTGACTCGGCTGATTCAGAATCACCACCAGCAAAGGTTTTCAAATCGCTGCCTGAAGACTCGCCCAAGAAATCTACGACGAGAAGGAAGGAGGACAGCGAATACCGAGCCAAGATGCTGCCAGAGTACGACGGGTACGAGTCTGACGAGTCTATGGAGAGTCTCGATGTAATTTTCAGGACGAGTGAGAATGGCAAAATTCTGAATGACCAGTTTCACCTCCCAAAGATGAACAAGAGGGAGGTTGAGAAGGAGATGGAGAGGGCGAGAAGGGCGGCGATGCTAGATTCAATATCTGCTACCACATCAGCGAGGGCTCGATCGAAGTCAACGAACCGTAGACAGGTGATGTCGGCTGTAGTAAAGACAATCGTCAAGGGTGACGTCGACATCGAGGAAGGGGATGTGCCCCCACCTGGAAAAAATACTGGGTGGAAGGTCCCACCCCGAAATGAGTTGCCGATCATCATCTCGTCAGATGATGATGATGACAAAGTACTACCCATCAAATCGCTCGTTAAGAAGAAACAAAAGAAAACAACGTTGTCTATTCCTCTCCAGCAACATGTTACATCGTCAACTACACTCAACCCTCCGCCCTCAAAGAACCCATTAGCTCGAGTATCCTCTTCGTCCTCCAAATCTGGGCCTTCTGGAATTAAACAATCCACCACCTCCAAAGCGTCGCGCTCTGTTCCCATCGAGCTGTCTTCAACTCCTGAGCCCACAACATCAAAGCAACCTTCTCTAGCATCCCTTGCGATGCACGTCAATCCATCAAAATCACTATCCTGTTCCAAGATCCGTGCAGACTCGACCTTCGTCGAAGCTAGGCTCTCTCGAACAGGCGCTCGTGCAGATGGGGAACAGAGCGTCGTAGGAAGTAGCAGTAATGATGATCCGCCTGTTTGGGATACTCAGAGCTCTGAACCTACAGTTTTCAAGAAGCGGCCGAAATCAAGTGGCGAGATCATCGACCTTTGCAGCGATTAGTGATACCCTGTTCACATTAGATAACCCCCACGCACATTTTCACGTCTGTCATGTCCTTTCGTGTACCGCATATCATGTTACTTATCTATAGGATCAATTTGAACAGTGTATTGATCTATCATCCAGCAATTAATCATCCAGCAAGTACCACAGTGCGACAGCTGTCGTCGCGTTATCTTTTTCCGTCCCATGCGACTAACCGATTTTGCGAGCGCCGAACAACCCTCCCTCGAAGTCGTGCCTGAGGAACAGTGAGACAGCAACCAAAACACTATCAAATATCACGTCAATCGATACCAGCTAGCTCTCCACCTGGCAGCTACTGTACTATATCCTAGGGAGTAGTAGGATTGCTTAGGCGTGTGAAAGGTTGGTAGTTTTTTCTGCATTGCGTTCCGCTTTTGGGCAGGAAGAACATTTTAGGAATCTCCTCTTCCAAATGACCACAAAGGACGTAACTAGAGTCGGTACGAGAATGATAGTAGAGAATCATTTGGCATTGATCTGGAGAGCAGGGCTGGTGAGCACGGTTGGATGGAAACGGTATTGTTGCTTTCTGCGACTCTACTGAGGACACTGGGAGCAGCAGTCTGAGACGCTGTCACCGTGTTGAACCCCACTCCGAATCATTGTAGAATATTGGAATGGAAGGTTTGGTGTTGTTAGGGATCAGGCTGGATACCCAGGTCGTCACAGACTCGAAAAACAACCGAGGAGGATGGATTGCTGTCAAGAATTCTTTCAACTGCATTCAGTTTGGATTTTAACACTTCCAAGGACACTCACCGAGTATTCGGGAATCAGAAAATGGATGCTGGATTTGGCCCAGGGCAATGGCTCTTGACACTTGGAGAAATAACCCCCTTTCGCTGACATTGTCATTTTTTCCCTTCTGCTCTAGCAATGGCCTCTCCCTCTCCCTATATACCCTCTCGGCGGTCCCTCTCCCCTCAATCCAGCACTAGTCGTCCAGGTCCATCAAGATTCGGTCCAGGTTCAGGGATTCCAGACCACAGCTCCACGGGAGGAGGACCAGCTTCTCTACCTCGTCGACCACCCCCACCACCACCACCGATACGAAGGCGAAGTCGAACCAGAAGTAGAAGTCCACCTCCACTACCATTACTATCACGAGCAGGACCACCGGGTCGACGGTATGATGATAGAGATCGGTCACTAAGTCCACCTCGAAGGCGGTGGGAGAGTCCTAGGGACTCACGGTGGGACGATCCCAGAGACAGGGACCCTCGAGACAGGGATCTTAGGGATAGAGATCCTCGAGACATGAGGGATAGCAGAGATAGCAGAGACAGCAGAGATTGGGACCCTCGAGACAGGGATCGTTACTTGCCGCCTAGAGATCCCAGGGATCGTGATTGGGACTACAGGGATCGTGATCGATACTCCAGGGATCCGTAGGTTCAAGGCATCTTGTTTTAATTTGTTAGACTCTTCCTGAACTTCTTATCTCTTTTGTAGACCTCCTTCTTATGGAAGACCTCCATATCGACCCCCGCCACCGCCTCGCTCCTCATACCAACGGTCACCACCACCCTCTCGTCGTCCGCTTCCACCCCCTGTTTACGCTCAAACATTACCTTATGGAAACGGGTATACCAACGTTTCAGCTGCTGGTCGTGGAATTGGGTTGGCGGTTGCGCCGTTGGACGCTGCTGAGGACTTGCCTTACCAGAGGCTTAGTTTGAGTCCGCCCCCAGTCAAAAAAGAAGAAACAACAGACAGTATCGAAATACCAACTACTCTAGCCGATGAACCCAGCGAGCCCATACCTTCAAACCCTCCTACAGTCGCAAACAAGGTTTCGAAATCTACGAAGATACCACCGCATGAAGCATCTGCTTCATCGACGACGGAATCAAAAGCATCTACTCGCTCGGACATTCAATCGAAGCCAAGCTCACAACTACCAGCGATAGAACCTGTTATTTCCCTGTCAACGTCGGCTCCAGCTGAAGCAAAAACAACATTTGCAGCGGAACAGTCAGCCACGAAGGACGCATCAAAAGATCTGATCCCTGATACCTCAACAAATGTGGAAGTACCAAAAGCTGCAACTCCTCCTGCGGCGACTCAAGACACTTCCGCAACATTACTTGCAACTGTCCTTTCTACTAATTCATCAGACTTATCGACCACATTTCCCGCCCTTGAAGCGCCCGCTGTGTCTATACCTTCTTCAACACATCTCACATCACCCAAGCTGCTCTCAACATCTGTCACATTCTCCAATGAAGTCGATGTTGCACCAATGTCTTCTCCACATAATCAGCCATCCATTACATCTGAAGCTCAGTCCGCTCACCCTGATGATGTATCCATGGAAGATGTCAAACCGGCTCTATCGATCGAAACTGCTCTTTCGGCTCCGTCTACTCCTCCCCCAGTCGCTGATGGGGGGGACGAGCTGGATAAGGAGATGGAAGAACCGTCTTTCGATGCTGGATCTGAGTCGGGGTCTGTAGTAGAAGCTACACCGGAGATGGAGGTGGTGCTTGAGGCAACGAGTCAGCCTGTTAAGAAGAAGGAGCTCACGGCGGATGATTTACAGGAGCTCATTCTATCAAGGGTTCGAGCTGCTCAACACACGCCTCTCTTCGGCGCCACTCTCGACCCGGACGCCATCTTGAAGCTCAACAGCACCCTCATCGACTCAGCCCCAAGTCGCCAGCCCTTGCAGCCAGCCATCAGCAACACAGTTATCGATCTTGCTGGCTTGCCTTCGGTCCAGAAAGACCTTGCTCTTACCACAGGTCAACTGTACGAAACTTTTGCTTCCAAGATCCAACAGAACCGCGCAGCTGAACTCCAGAAGGCTCAACGACTTAAAGAGGAATACAAGAGGCTCAATGATGAGTGGCTCGATCGGTGTGACAAGATGGAAAAGGCGACTGAAGCAAGGAAAGAGAAGAAGCTCGCTCTGCAACAAGCCGCGGCTGCTGCGGCTGGAGCATCTTCAAACTCTGGTAGTGCCATGAATGGAATGGGCCAATCTCGGACTGCATCGATGGCAAGCATGTACGGTCCGATCACTCCAGGTGTTATGCCCCACACACCAGGTACACCATCCTTCATGCTCGACTCAAGCTCTCGTGCCGCTCGATCCAGCCGGAGAAATCAAGAACTAGGATATTTTGCCCAAGACGCTGTTCGATCCGAGGCGGAGTTCCAGCAGATCTTAGCTTCGCTGGAGGACATTAACTCGAGAGATCCAACGATGAGGGCTTTGAAGACGACTGCAACAGTTCCAGATATGATCTTGTCACTTGATGGAAACGGTGGGGATGAGTTTGATGACGATAACGGTCTCATTACCGATCCAGTCGAGTTCTACGACCTAATTGGTGAAGAGGAGTCAGACGGTACATGGACCCAAGAGGAGCAGGAAATCTTTAACAAAAAGTTTGTCGCTCATCCAAAGCAATTTGGTCAGTCCCTTTCTGTCTGTCGTTATGTTTACTGTGACCTCTGTTCTGACCGATGTGGCTTCCGCAGGTAAAATTGCTGAGTATCTTCCGAACAAGACGGCCACCCAAGTTGTTCTTCATTACTACCGAAGTAAAAAAAGAGAAGACTACAAAGCGTCTACAAACAGCCGAGGGTCAGGTCGTAAAAGAGGTTCAGGTCGACCTCGTGGTTCAGGTGGAAAAGGATCATCTCTTCTTCGAAATTTGCACACTGTCGATGAACTTCCAACGATCCCTCAATCTTCGGCTAATTCTAGAGTTGGTTCTCCCCTTCAGTCCACCTCTGCAGATGAAGCCATGGATACTTCAGCCTCCACCCCAGCGACTCCCAAAAGTACAACCGAGTACGCTCCGAAGAAACGCTCGAGAATGGACAACGGTTCTATTTCATCCCACCCAGACCCCGAAGCAAAACGAAGCAAAGGTTTTGATACACCCGGCAATGAATCCTTCGCCTCCCTCGCCGCAGACATGGAACGAGGTCTCACGGGTGAAACTCTTCCAGCAACGCCAGTCACTCAAAGCAGGAAGAAACCAGGCCCCAAGTCAAAGAAGCGTCTCTCTGCAACCAATGGCGATGAGTCGTCATCCACATCCACCCCGTCCGCCGTCCGACAGAAGTCGCATCATAAAGGTAAAGACTCAACTTCAACCACCGAGGATGCCAATGGTACCCCCATCGTTTCCTCGAAAAAGAAGCCCAACTTCACGTCATCTTACTGGTCAATGACGGAAAAGGTGGCTTTTGTGACAGCCGTGAGCACGTACGGCAAAGACTGGATCGCCATATCTAAATTTATGAATAGCGGTAAGACACCCGTTCAGGTGAGAAACTACTTCCAGTCGCACCAGGATGACCCAGAGGTTGCGGAGGCCGTCAAGAGTAAAGCTGCTGCGGGGAGTACAGTGGAGACGAAGAGCGAGAGCGGCTCAATGGAAAGCGCCCAGGTTAACGAAGAAACTGCTTTCGTGAGTTTTCTTTTCGCCACTCGTCACTTGTATCCTGAATGGAATTGCGTACTGATATCAGCGTCTCCATGTCCTAGCAGCCTTCTGTTCTATCTCAACCTCAGCCGACCTATCCAATGCCGGCGTTCACGCCGCTGCCTCGTTCCGCTTCTCCAGCAGCACGCCACGCATCTCTCGAGCCACCACTCCGCCCTCGAAGTGGCATCAACATTATGAGCCTGCTTAACAATCCATCATCGACCGACTCGCGCTCCGAGGCCGCTAAGGAATGGTTCGACGACTCGCTCGCGTCAAGGCCGCCGGTCGGACTGCAGACAAGCTCGTTGAGGGGTGGTGTACCGAGCAGCCCCCCACCAGCTGAACCTACTGTCTTGGAATCAACACCCTCCAACAGGCCCTGGTCTGCCATCCACCCGTCATCGAACTTGGACCTCTCTGGCAGGCCGTACGGCTCTCGTCACTCAGACCCGCCGGTACCCACTACTCCAGCAGCATTTACGTATGCACCTGCAACAAACCTTCCATCTGCAGCGCAGCATATCCCCCGAACGACGCTGCCGAGCCTTGTCTCGCGCTTCCCCTCTGCAGCAGTTCGATCGACGTCAGACTCTTTCAGAATACTACCGCCGCTGTCATCTGTGCCCGTCAGTCGCGAGTATGATGCTGGTGCGGGTCACTTTAGTAGTTCGTCAGCGTCGTCGATCAGGTATACCGACGATGGCACCAGTGCGAGCTTCCGAACTCTGCCACCTCCACCTATACAGGTCGAGTCTCAGATGGGCAGGCGGCTTTCGGAGGGGAACGAGCCGTTCGGCATGCCACTGGGGAGACCGCTGTCTGCTGGCGCGGCGGTTCCCTCTGCTGGGAGAGAAGACGGTGTTGAGATGAGGGGCCGGATGGAGAGAAGGGGGAGCGGCGATACTTCGTCTTTGGCGGGTGGCCAGCGGTTCTGGTAGTTAAAGAGAGGATTTCTTGAAGGCTTGTTGTTATTTGAGCTTGGTTTTTTTTTTGGTATAATATGTTGTTTTAGTAGAAATGCATCCTTTGCCTTCAGCTTGTGGTTTAATTTGCGGTCACTTATCGTAACGACACGTCAACAAAAAGACTTGATCATTTCATCGTCGAAATCAATATCCACTCTGCTACCCTGCTCTCAAAACTCCTGTATACCTCCTAACAGGGTAAGTCAGTACTCTTGAGTCGCCACATGTCCCCACCCGGACTCAACGAGCGTGAACTGGAAGTTTTCGCCCAACCCGTCTTACAGAGCATTGTTTCCCCTCATACTACCCTACACATTCAACTCACCCCCCAGTCACCCCACTGAGAATAGGAATGCTGAAGCCAACGCTCCGCCTCCTCTCAAACCGATCCCAGTCGCACCTCGCAGGCCTGGCCATCCACCCTTCGCCTTTGCCAGCGCTCCAGTCGGTGTACCAAGCGACGCTCAAAGATCTCACCCACCTGCCTCCGACCTCAGTATACAGACAGGGCGCAGAGGCGATCACCAAATACCGCCTGGGCGTTGTCGACAAAGCGCTGGCGGGCAAGGGCGATGGTATCGACGAGGTTGAGAGGACGCTGGACGTGGGTACGATTGAGGAGGTGATTGAGGTTGCGAAAGGGGAGAACCATCTGGTGCTCAAGATGCTCGAGTGGAAGTCGTATGTTGTTCTCGTTCTACCTATACCTTTTAGAAAAAAAGGAGAAGAGGGCTGATTTTCACCATGCCCTTCCCCGCTCGACACGCCGTTTCGCTTAGGTGGGAACCGCTGCAGGTGCAGCCGCCGAAGGATCAATGGAAGCCACATGGATTGGACGAGTAGAGGCCAGAAAGTCTTTCGGGTTGGGAGAAGAGTGTAGGATCTAAGGCTGGCTTCGAACGGACGACAAACCGCTTTCTGCCTGCAGATGGAAGACAACCCGAGAATTTTGGTAGCAAGGACTAGATAAGAATGGATGGGAAATAAAAGTCTCACAAGATATGGGGAATTGATTTCCTCTGCTGTACTTGCATAAGAAGGAAGCAGTGGCCCATTCTATTCTCGATCACGGTGCCGATTCCGTCAACTTGACCAAGCTGAGAAAAGTCCTTTTCACAAATAAAACATCTTGTTTTGCTGCCGTCTCTTTTCTCTCCCGTCACTTCAACGACCGAAAGGTCCATTCGACCTTCCAGCACGACAAGACACACACACACGACCGGCGACACGTTGAAACGTGTCAGCACTGCCTCGTTCTCCTCCTTCTTTACTTTAAAAGAGACAACGAGCCTCCCTTTTTCTTGCACTCCCCTGAAAGAAAGAGACAGCCACCTGATGTTCTCTCTTCCCCCGTCCACATCACCCGTCCCCAGCGAAGTCATCTCTCACATTCTCACTTTCCTCCCTTCTTCTTTGCGCGAGCGCAAAGCAACACTCTATTCTCTCCTGTTTGTGTCACAACTTGTGTATGCCGAAGCGCAGTACCAGTTATACCAGTCCATCGAGCTCGATCTCGCTGACGACAGCTGGTGCATGCTGTTTGAAGGGTTGATTGACGTTGAACCTGGAAGCTGGTGGAGGAAGGTAATGATGAACCCGTTATCAAGAAACCAAGGTCCAAAGGTCGATCACGATCCGCAACCTCAAAGCCACAACGTCGTCCAATGGCACTGGAATCCTCGAACCATCAGCGTTACCGCTCCATCTCACAGCGATCGACTCTACCGCAGACTTTCTTGCCTATCGCAGACAAGAACACTCCGTATCGTCGACCACCAAGTGAGACCAATCATGTCCCAGGCAGCGTTCAAAGACCCACCCGTCGTCCTCCCCGTCGAAGCTATCTTCCATCGCCTCATCACTATTTCGACAAACCAGACGCTGTTCCCGAACTTGGCCCGGGTCGACATCACCACTTCGAAGAAATCCGATACACACGGATATTCAAATCTTCCTATGTCCCGGCTGATGGACTTGCTCGCCCCGTCCCCGTGGTTGAAAGCGATCGTGATGCACAATTCGTCAGCAGATGCTCTCACGCCGGCCCTCCCACATGCATTCAAGGTAACGACAGTTGTTCTCGTTGGCTCCTGGATGGAGGACGGGCTGGACGAAAGGCGCAAGATACTTCGCGTCGGTGGGTTGGAGGAAGCGGAGGAGATCGTTGGGTTGTTGGACCCTGATGGCATTGAAGGTGGTAGTGCGGATCATGATGACGCGGGGAGGGAGAAGGAGAGTCCAGTGTTGATGCTATTTGAGGACAAGGAAAGAATCGCAATTTGACGAATAGGCTGTTTTAGTAGGCTGCTGGCGCATCGCAATGCATAGAATCGACATCTCTTTCAGGTAGGGTAATAATTAATCAGAAGTACACACCAGAAAGAGATATTTGTGAATTTTCTCATACAATTCTAGCCATTTAAAACTCCTAAGAAGAGGGAAAAAATGCTGTTCAAGACCACTACGGAGCATCATCATCACCACCGTGAATTGTCTCGGTATCACTCTCCTCCTCCACCTCCTCACAATCGACACCACGCTTCTCTTCAACCTCAAAATACCCTTCCCCATCATCTCGCTCTTCTCCGTCATCCTCAAAATCATCCTCCAAATCATCCTCCATCGCCTTACTACACACACAACACACCCTCACCTTCCCTTTATTCCCAAACACACTTTCTCTAAACCTCGAGCAACCTGCATCGATCAGTCCCCCACAGCATCGACAGTGGTGTCTTCGATTCAGAATTGTAAATGTACTGCCGCACACTTGGCACGAGGGGGACGAGGCATTGGGGACCCAAGTGGGCGGGAGCTGAGACGTAAATGTTGTGATTGAGGAGGAGGTGCTGCGGATACTGCTGGAGTGCGAGGGTGTTAGCGAGATAGTCGACAGTCTGTTGTTTGTTAGGGGAAAGGAGACGGGTGGGTGGTGGTGTTGTTTGAGCGCTGAGGGTGCAGTCGCTGTTGCTCGGCGTAGATGGGTCGGTGCCTCAGATGCTGGTACCGGATGCGATTGGGAGCGAAGCGAGAGGAGGGAAAGGCGCGTGGCGATGGTAGCCGAGAGAATGGCACAGAAATCTGGGTTGGTGGGAGGGGTGAGGAAGTGCAGGTGCGAGTGTGACGTGTTCAATATAAATCCATGCGCAGTTTCTTTTTCAGTGTTTTCCATTCAATCAACACATACGGGCATCAAATAACATAATTTGTTCGTCTGTTCAGCTGCTGGAAGAACGATTCGGGGGGCTGAACTTACCTTCGACGGTACATTTCCCCAAAGCGAACACGCGCTGCTTATCTGCTTCGACGCCGGGAACTCCAGCTGCTCCCCTCTTCGTCTTCCGACCCATAATGAGGATCTCACTGAACAAAATGAGGACGCACGGTACCACGGCAAAGCTGTCTTCAGCTGGTGAAATGAGGTCGATATCTAGCACGGACGAGACAAATGACCGCGAGGAGCTGATCAGACCCTAGGAAACAAATAAGAAAGCCCCTCCGGTAAGTATAGAAGAACTAACATTTGTGTGGTGGGGCGAGACTTACTCGACCTCTGTAGAACATTAGTTCGACTTTGACTAACTGCTGAACCTCCTGAAACGCCATGTCTTTCCTCAACCTTCCCTTGAGCCTCCTCGCTGTACTGACCAGCGCAGCTGCAGGTAGAGGCACATCAACTTTCTTGATTGATTGGGCCTCAGAGACGAATGTGTTGATTTGGAACGGGTCGGACGACGAGCGGACGGGTGAGGAAAGCACGGCGTGTGCTGGGGAGAAGGTCTCTATCGCAAAGCTGGGAGAGTTGGAGGGAACTGAGTACATTTTTGGGTATATGACATCAGGGCTGCATTGGAGCCAGAGGTTTCGGTTGTGGGTGCTGCTGGTCCTAGGAACAGATGGTATGTGCCTACGTGGGTATATGTAGAGTCCCACTCTGGAAATACCCCGAAACACTTTTCCCTCCACAACCGTTAACATCTTCATCTTTCTCAACAGCTACTATAATTAACGCTAAAATAAATGGTATCGTATTTCATAGTATTAAACATGACAAACCGAAAGGACTTGATATAAATACAGCGAAGAACGGCAATGCGTTGGTCCCTATCGACTCCACCAACTGCTGAACCAACTCCTACCGTTACTCGGCGCTGATCCATGATCAGGTGCAAAAGATGGTTCAGAATCATTATCAAGTAATTCTTCAGGCGGTTCGATCTTGATTCGTTTCTTCTCTGGTAGTCCAGCGGGTTTTGACTGCTCTTCCGACAGCACTTCATCGTCCATCACCTTGTCTTCACTTAAATCGTTTGATCTCTGTTGGTCCTCCTCTTCATCTTCTCGTGGACGCTTGTAAGAAGCTAACAAAGAGGGTGCTCCGTCGGCGTGCATCTCGTCATCTTCACTTCCAGTACTGCCGACAATAAGTTTCTCCTCCTCGCTGTCTCTCATCGCTTCAGCGAGTTGTTCAGTAATCGTAGATGTTGGAAGTTGAGGTGATGAGCCCGCGGTTCCTTCAGTCTCATCCTCCGTTGAAGCCACATCTTTGTTTAGCACGTAGCAATGTCCCTCCCGGACTAAATCTGGATCGACAATTTTCTTGAGCGTCTGGAGAGCAACGAAGTCTATCTGATCTTCCATGTCAAGCAGATGTTCTTTTCGAGAATTCTCCTCCTCAGAAGCTTCACCACGCTCCTTTGCGTCAACGTCTTTAATGAACTGTTTGTTGGAGAGCCCGCAATGAGGGACGACGAAGCGAACTGAGCCACCCGTGGATGTTGGCACTTCGAGAATTTCAAAACGACATTGAGAGCGAGTGACGGGACTGCTTGGGATGTTCGCTGGGCTGGAAGGTGTGTTTTCGTTCGTCATTTGGAGGAGTCGAGAGGTAGCTGGTGTGCGATGTACTGTTGAGCCATGATGATGGTGATGAAGGTGACGCGTGTTATCACTTGATTGTGGAGTGGCAACTGGCGTTACTAAACGCTCAGATGCGGCTATTGCTTCCGTAGCGACTTCTGGTAAAGACGCCTCAGGACCAACCGGGGTCGCTGATCGTCGAGATGCAGGCAACGGAGATTTCGGGAAAGCTTGATCTGCTGGAGCTGGAGTGACAGTGTGGCGAGTAGCAAGAGAAGGAGACTTTGGTTGGGGTGATTGTGTTGAGATCGGAGACACAGCGGCGGCGCCTCTCGGATGCAAGGCACGGAAAGAGAGAACTGGCGTAGAAAGTGCTTCGACTGCTGGTTTGATCTCTTCTTCTGATGCTGGAAGGTTCAGGACAGCCCCTTCAGCCACCGACGAAGTTTCTTTCTCCTCAGCATCGATGAAAGCACTACGTGACTCGTTCAATGGAACAGATCCTACCATAACATCATCGACGCTTTCTTCTGAGGGCTCGTCTGTGATCAATGATTCGTGTGTCACCGGTTCAAGTGAGGCTCTGGCCGACGCTGGAGGCACAGCGACTTCAGATTCAGATTTCGGTGCACCTGGGAGAGCCAGAAAGTCGAGAGCAGGAGTACCTAGTGTCGTGGGGGGTGGTGCGAGATAATGCGGTGGAAGGTCAACTACCGAGAGTGCGGTTGGTGTTGACTCCTCCTGCGCAGTGACCACTACGTCGTCAGTCCAGAAATCGACATCGACATCTTCAAGAGTTTCTGTCTCTTTGGAAACTTCAAGAGATTCGGACTGAGGTAGCGGAACCGTTTCTTGAGAAGTGGTACTGGCATCAGACTGATAACAAAACTGAGTGTTAGACTTGGTGGAACGAAGAAACGAGACGAAGAAGATTTACAGGTTTCAAAATATCATCACTTACTTTAACAACATCTTCAACATCCTCAGGTACAGGCTTAGCGTTATCATCGACAGCCTCAGCCTCCTCCTCAAGTTGACGAACAGCAGCTTCCTGATCAACAGGAGAAGGAGCTTCAGAAGCATTAGCCTCATGGCCACCTTGTTCATCACCCACTGGAAAGACGATATCATCCTCCAACACTGAGAAATCTCCTGATTCAGATTCCATTCCAGGAATGAAGCGATGGAGATCATTTTTGGTGAGAGGTGGGGGAGATAGGTGAGTGTCGAACACCAGGGGCATGGTGGCCTCGTCCCAGAGGCCTGTGAGAAGATATAACAGGTCAGAATATATGGCAAACGTTTAGTTAAATTTGCTCACCTGGTCTTTTGACACCAGGAATAGAACGAGCAGGTGATGGGTTAGAGCCGGTGGGAGCAGTGCTGACGCCTTCTCGATTCGGTTCATCCACTTTATCAAAGAAATTGCCTAAGTACTAAGGCTCCAGATAATTAGTAAAAATTACAACTCACCGATTTCCGATTTAATTTTGGCTTCCTCCATCTCCATATTGACATCTCCAGACTGAGATACTGAATCTTCTGCAGTTGAACACACGTCTTCGTCCAGATGAGCAACGACTTCTTCCTCCGTAGCATCAACTTCCATCATACCATCTTCTTCAACAGCAAACTTAGTCACACTGACGATTGATTCCTCCGGTATAGGTGATTGCAGTGCTGCATTTTCTTTGACGGCATGGATGATTTTTTCTGAGCCTGAGCTGATCAAATCGTTTGTCTCGACCCCCTCGATGGGTGTGACTCCTTCAGGATCTTCAATAGATAGAGTTTCTGCAATGTCAATGGCATCTTCTTCCTGCGCTTCAGGTAGGTCGCCGTTAGACTGATCGATCGAGACGGGAGTGAGGGGTGCTTCGGCCATATGTTGGGCAACAGGTTCTGGAGCTGCTGGATCTTCATTCACGACTTCAGAAAATTCACTATTATCGATAGAAACAGGAGGAGAGCTTGATTCGTCGACGGCATCGATAGGCGGCGGCTCGGATTGTTCCACAGAATCAGTAATCTCCTTAATCTGTTCATCGACTGACCGACTCAGCTCATCCCCAACGGTCATATCCCCAATTTCTGACTCATTAGCTGCAGCTGGATGAAGATCAAGGCCGATGTCATTGACAAGATCGCTTGCTAATGAGCCGGCTCGAGGTATGCTGATTTCCATGTTGTCTTCCGTTGGCGTGTGGACGTATGAGGCCAATTTTTCTTCGATTGTATTTTCCGAGCTAGAGACGGCGAGTGGATCAGCCGTTGCTTGATCTTCCTCTCCGTCGTCGTCTTCGTGGTACTGGTTCACGTTCGAAATCTCGACGAAGTCTTCTGCGGTTGGAACGTTTTCTTCTGTCGTATCGGCAAAAGTGAACTCTTGAAGATTAGAATCAAACTGGACATCAGCTTCAGTATCGTCGTCCACGATGAAACCGGGCGCGTCGTTCTCTGAAACATCAGCAACTTCAACGATCTTGTCGTCCATGTTCTCAATCTTTGAGGGCAGAATCTCGGCGCCGGTCTTCATTATTTCAGAGAAGGCTTCGTCAAATGTTGATGAGAGGGTGCTATATTGAGAGAGGTACGGTGTTGGCGTGGCCCCTTGGTCCTGTTCCTCGAGCTCATCGATTTCACCATCTTCTAACCCTAGTCTTGATGCGGCTGAAGGTTTTGGAAGTGAGTCAATCTCTTCGATGTCCCCGTCGGATGGTTCGCTGTCGCCTTCAGACTCTTCGTCTGCGAGAACGCCCTCATCGACTTCCTGCGCCGGGGTTTGGTTGAGTAGCCGTGTGGGAGCGGTAGGCCCGACGACTTGAATTTCCTCAAAAGGCGATGATACAAGAAGTGGTTGGTGAGCTTGAGAAGGGGCATTGAAAGGCAAGACAACGGTATCCGCTGATTGATGCTGAAATGCCGGGAGAGATCCTGTGGTTGGAGGAGTAAAGGGCCCTTCGTCTGCATCAACTGTACCTTCTTCCTCCATTACCAAATCAACATCATCGTCTGTACTGGTGAAAGCCGTCGTGAGTGATTTGAGAGGCTCCAGTACTGCAGAATGAGACATTTCAACGTCGTCATCAAACAGCATTGTGACGTTTTCTGGTGCTGATGGTGAGATGTCGGTCAACGCTGGAGCTTGATCGACACTGTTCATCGAAGAAAGTTGAAAAATTGGTTGATTGGTAGCGTCAGCGATCCCCCTACTGGGTGGGAACCTCTCAAACTGCCGGGTCTCTGTCTCCTCCAACTCATCCTGTTCCTCTAGAATTCCACCGGTATTCATCCCCTCGTCTTGATCTTCTAAATCCGATTGGGATACCTCACCACCTTTATTCCCCTCGGAATTAGCAGAGTAGTCGCTCATTCCCCTGTCCTCATCCTCGTTCGAGTCGCGGTCTGCGTCACCGTCATGGCGGTGAACCATACCCTCCTCTTCATCGGGGGAGTCTTCAGCCGCAGCAAGACGCGACGCCATCAAAGCTTCCCACTCGAGCTGGTCCGCGTTCTTTCCATCAATGTCTATCGCCGCAGGCTCGTCCTCTTCAGACGCCGGTGCAGAGGGCGACGAGTCGAACGGCGGCGTCGCTAGTTGTTGCATAGCAACGAGCAGCGGGGGTGTGGTTGTACCTTCTCGGGATTCTACAGGTGGGGTCGGGTGGTAAAGAGCGGCTAGTTGTGCTTGACCTTAAGAAAAGAAAGCGTTAATACAGGCGCGAGCATCGAGATGAGGAACGTACGGCGCGCTACGAGCTCGGCCCTCAACATTGCCATTCGACTTGGTTGTTCTGGAGATTTTTCTACGTCATCTTCGTCTTCGTCTTCCTCCTCATCAATGCCCAAAACATCGGTAGATGTGCGGTGGGCTTCATTATCCGGACTGATCTTCGAAATTGTCGCTTCTTCCTCATCGTCGTCTTGTTCTTCGTCATCTTCTTGTTCTTGTTCTTCCTCTTCCTCCTCCTCCTCCTCCTCCTCCTCCTCTTCTTCCTCTTCAGAGATTTCATCGATCTCAATCACTTGAGAAGATTTAAGTACGCGCTGAAGTTGGGAAGGGGCAGGGGGAGAGAGGGTCGGCGATTGTAGGCGCTGAAGGATCGAATTCGCATGTAGA
Organism: Krasilnikovozyma curviuscula; assembly: GCA_014825775.1. NCBI lineage: Eukaryota > Fungi > Basidiomycota > Tremellomycetes > Cystofilobasidiales > Mrakiaceae > Krasilnikovozyma > Krasilnikovozyma curviuscula. Next base: position 43,131 of record MVAQ01000080.1, on the reverse strand, counting down.
GTCACTACCAACAGTAAAATTTTGACTCGAGTCAGAATCACATGACGGAATAAAAATTGAGAAGAGAAATATGTACTGGGTGCATCGTCCTCGTCGTCTTCTTCCAACAGATCTTCCTCGCCTTCTTCGTCGTCGAAATCGGTGTTTTCATCCATCTCATCAGCATCATCGTCGTATTCAGTGGAAGCAGATCTAATTTTACGACGAAGTGGTTGAATGACTGGTAGAAAGTGGACGTGCAAGGAATCAGAAGCCTGTCTATGGGGTGAGAACAGGGCCACACTCACGACCTTCTTCCTCTTCATCATATTCGCCGTCTGCATCAACCATCTCTTCATCATCGTAGTACTCAACCTGCTGGATTTCGTCCTGCTCCTGCTCTTCCTCTTCCTCCTCTTCACCGTCCTCATCATGCGCATCGAACTCCTCGTCCTCCTCACCGCTGTCACTTGGGGTCGACGGAGCCAGTTGAGTCATCATATTCCTCCTTTTGGCCAGCTTCTGTAGTTTCCCAGGCGACAGCGAGGGCCGCCTTCTGAGAATTTCCGGGAGAGGATACTCCTCGATCGACTTTTCCTTCCCTTTCGCCTTGGCAGATTTGGGCCGTTCTTCTTCCTCTTCACCACTTTCCTCCTCTTCTTCCTCCTCATCTTCGTCCTCTTCTGAGCTAGATAAGATAGACTGAGGAGTGACGGGAGCGACTTCATCCCCTCCCTCCGAAGGCTCGGGACTCAGCAACATTCGTCCTCTCGCCTCCTCCTCCCTATCTCCCTCTGCCGCCCTCAGTATTGTCTCAACCTCATCAGGGAGCGGCTTTGGTGCAGCTGATTCAACAGGAGGCGGATCGAGCGCGTTGCGGATCTTCTCTTGTAGAGCAAGGGACCAGGATTCGATATCGTCGCCCGTGAAGGTATCGAAGGGGTTGGGCTGGCGTTTGAAGCTAGTAGAGATGGAGTGTAAGTATGATGCAGTCTGGGATGAAAAGGGAGGGGGAGAAACGGACCGTTGGAATCGCCTAATGCTATCGGACACATCTCGAGAAGGTGAAATCGAAGCAGCCATTTTGGTTTCTTCCTGCTTTACGCTCTGATGTCAATAAGAAATCAGAGGCACTGAAGGCCTATTCAGAAGAGACCCTTCTGTCCAAGAAGTTTAACGGAAAGGAGTTGAGTGCGTTTCTGAACGTGATGATGTGGGTTGGAGGGAGCCAGCAGTGTTATGACGGCAAGGGATACAGACCTGATGATTTTTGGTCATATTTCTATCCTGTTGATTGAGAGGTCTGGTTCAGACTCCTATCTAAACAAAAGTTGAATTCATTCTGAATATACACTCGTTGCTTCCTTCCCACTCTAGGACATTGAACACCCGCCTCGCCCTCAGCCAGAAAATGGGACAGCGTCCAACAAGCACTTGAACTAACCAAGAGAAGCAAAAGCTGCTCGTCCAGCTTCGACACTCCTCCAGAGGTAATTAAACAATATTTATCTCAGACTTAAGTTCCATCAGTGAGCTGATCCCTCTCTTGATCAAACGCAGTGGGTGAGGAAGGACACAGACGTCGTCGTTTTGAAGCGTCAACTGGGATCTCATGTCTTCGTTTGGAGATATCTCGAATGGGGTCAACTACCTGTTCCTCGTAGAATGTGTTGTCATTGTCATTGTCACCCTTTTTGTACGTCGTTACCAGCCCTGATCCACTCCCTTTCTCAACTTGTTCACCGTGGGCAGCTCTCACCAGAGGGTATCCTTCACATGCCCTGAAGTCGAATTACGTAGCTATTCATTGGCTAATGTATCTTGTCACGTTGTTTCCAGTGTATCTTCTTCATACCTCGAATCCTGGGCCAGAGCGTAGCCTTCATCCTTCGACGATGGCTCTGGCACCGTTCCAAGGTCTGGTTTGATTGGGGTACGTTAAGACCTGATCCAAAACTCAATAGCACCCTTCGTTTTTCCTGAAGCTCATTGACTGACCAAGGCCGTTTTGATTTGAGTCAGACGCCATCCAGCTGAGCCCCTTGACTGGGCAGATCATGATCAAGGACCTCCGTATACACATGGCTTCTCATTCAATTCGCATCATTGGATTTCGGTTGAGCTGGAGGTGGTGGTTATGGCGTGCGAGGGAGAGAACGGTGACGACTGGTTCGGCAAAGGAAGACAGTGAGTAACCTATTTATTCACCCATGTTTCATTGCTTCACCGTGATTCTGATGTAATTCCACACTGGGGATAATAGAGACTCAATCTAGGATCAAAATCTCGCTTCAAGGTGTTGAGTGGTTCATCTACAACCGAACCTCTGCCTTTGACGCAATCATCAACCGCTTCACCAAGCAACAACAACGCGATGGATCCCATGACCACCCTACCACGCATGAGAAGGATCAGCGTGAGAGTGAAGAATCTAGTGGAGATTGGTCAGACGAAAAGGTTGCGGATAGAGATGGTGGTAAAGTTGGCGCGACGCCAAAGTCGACGCCGACAGAGGACGACGAAGAAGTCCTGCTCGAAACGAATCGTACGTCTCTCATTATGCTTCCCAGAATTATCTCAAGGAGAAAAAGGTGACCTGAGTAATGACCTTTTTTCTTCGTAACAGCTAAAATCACACATCGTTATCCACCGACCCTGCCAGCTGCGCGGACGCCGTCTAAAATGCACCAAGTACCCCCACTGAAGGACGCCGAAGGCATGACTCTCTCATGGCTTTACTCATCCATCCTCCCTCTCGACTTTACCATCGATCAGGGCGCGATGGTCCTTGGAAACGACGCGACGGCGAATGTTGTGATCTTCACGTTTCGGACTAGTGAGGGCACTTGGAACGCCGCTAAAGTACGTTCCTCTTCTTGGCTCTCCCCCTTCAACGAGTAAATAACTCTTCTTAACTTAATTATGGCGCCGCGTTAACAAGTCGAGGTCGAAGTATGACTTGTACAGAGATATCTACGGCTTCAAGTTCTACCAGCCGAAGGTGCTCGTCCGTACGAACCCGGACTACCGTGGTCCAATCCTCGAGCACGGACTCAAGGCTTTTCAGGAAATTCGTCGATCTCTGTACGTCTCTCTTCGTTTTCTTTCCTAATGACTCCACAACACCCTAATCTTGTTCCTTTTCTTCCCAAATCACCAGGCCGACCACACAGCTCTCGTTACCGACGTTTCTCTATACCCCATTCCACACCTTCCTCCGCCCACTTGTAAAACACCTCATCACGCCTGATCTGTGGTCTCCTCCGCCAAAACCTGCCGTCGAGAAATGGAAAGGCCTAGCGCGCTACAGGTTGCACGAAGACGTCGCAGCGGAAGAGAGGGACGGCGCAGGGAAGCATCAGAAGGAATATGCTAAAGTCACGACGATCTTAGATACCGAGTGGGTCGAGTTGACGTACTATGCTGATTCGCCGGGTAAGCCCTTACCTCTCTCAATTTGCTCTCAACGAGCACGAGCTGATGGTTCTGATAGGCTTGGTCCCGGACAATCCGAGAACTATGGCTGAGTTCTCAGGATCTGACGCATTTGATGTTGGGAATGGAGACTTAAGTCCTGAATGGGGGGTAGACATCAACATCCACGGCGGGAGCGTGACTTATGGGCCCTGGGCCGACCGGCAGCGGTAAGACCCGCCCTCCTCCCCAGCTCTTGAACAGGGTCTGAAAATAGTTATTCGTTTAGGGATCTCCTTCAGAAAGCGTTCACGCCGGCAGTGTTCAGTCATTCGGTCAAGACCACACCTCTGACTGCTGGTCAGAAACGATTGCATACGTACCTCAAAGTGTGGATTACCTTCAGTGAGGAAACAGTTCTAATCATTCCGCTTAGAGAAACTTCAAAGGTACGTGAAAGTCAGCTTCTTGTCTCCTGCTCAATTTTAGCCTCTGTTGACTGTTTACGCCTTTGTGTGTTGCCACAGAACTGGAAATACGACACGCACTCGACATCCCCTGAGAAGCATGACTCGCTCCGTAAATATGGCTGGTTCCATGTTAAGCTTGGCCCCGACAGTGCTGTGCTGTACAATATGCCCATGGTCGCAAGTGATGCTGGGTACAACACTATCCTGACGCTCTTCTTAGACAGGGTTAATATCCTCAGCAGTGTCAACAATATGGAGCTGCTGACTGCTGAAAGCTGTCGAGTGAGTGGGATCATTTTCTGTTCTAGCGTTCAGTTGCTGACGTTATGGTTTTGAAAAAAGGTTACTTGTCAAATGCCAGCCCCTCTCCAATGGAATGGTCTTCGCTCGTGGGATATTGACGTAGCACTTTCTAGACCAACAATCTACCTCCTTAGAGACCACGTCACCCTCATCACCGACCTCTCTCGCGACTGGTCATCCGGCCCGGGAAGCGACTATTTCCACTTCATTCCGTTCAGGTATAGGTTCAAATTAACACTTAAGAACTTCAAGCTGAAGCTGTATTTGAATGACCACAATATCGTCAACGCACCGTTGTCGGATGATGATAATGGTGCGTCCATTTTGCAGACGTTGCTGTACCACAACCTTCGAGCGATTTACTCACTGTCGTTTCATTCTCCACTCCCTAACTTTTATCTTCAGTCTTCCTTAACCTAACAGGGCCCACATTAGGAGCAACCGTCGCAATCCCATCCATCACCTTCAAACCTCAGTCCAGCAAAGTCTCCTTCGCGCTCGATGGTTCCGACTTGGCTCTCGGAATTTCACTGCCGTTGTGGTCCTCTCACAACTCTTTTGCGACGGAGAATACGAGGGAGATTGGTAAGATCGGATCGTTGGTATTTGATGGAAGCTATCTGTTCTTCTCGAGTGTTCATAAAGAACACGTGGAAAAGCTTGAGATGGCAATTTTGGTGAGTTTGCTACGTCTTATGTTCGTGCCACAACCAATAAACTTCAACTTTATTGATATTGAATGTTTATTAGGCTCGGGATGTCAGATTCAGGTCGTTGGGTTGGGCGATTCGACACTTGTTGCGTTTGAGAGACTGCTACTTCGGTAGTTTCACCAACTTCGTTAGTCTCAAACTGAGATCTGTCCGTTTCTCATTCACTGACCTCTTTCCGTTGCATTCTGATCTAGACAACTTTGGAAGAGTACAAGGAGAAGCGTGAAAGAGGTGAAATTGGCGATCCTGTCGCAGCGAAGTATCGACCTGGTGGGGTGAGTTGATGTTCGGTGGATACTACTCCGAATGGTTTGACTATATAGCTACTCATTTTCTCGCTCCCAGTCTGATTCGTTCGAGGTGGCTTTGTCATTGATCATTCAAGAGGGTATTCTGATCCTGCCGGAGGACGTGGAAGACTGCAAGGCAGCTGCCGTTATGAAACTGTCGGAAATCCAGTTGGCACTACGTCTGAATGACTACTACATGGGTCAACATCTTTTCACCAATTTTAATTTCCCAAATTTCCCCGGAGGCTGACCTGGCTTTTACCTTATTTTGATTTCAGAGATCGTTTTGAACGTCCAACCAGCACTGCTGTATAGCTTACCGGATGCTACGTCGGCATTTGAGCAGAGCAAAATCCCTCATTCTAGCTCTAAGGAGTGTGTCATCATCGATGGTAAGTTTCGGATGATTTCCTGTTTGATTTTAAGCTGACTGCGCTCTTCCGACCAGGGATTGATCTTATCGGGAATCGATTGTTCGGCCCTCAGCCGAAAACTGCCACGTACCTCTGTCTCTGGGAAGCGATGATTGGCAAAATCAATGGTCATCTTACAGTCCGCATGTTGTTGGCTTTGCAAAATGTCGGACGAGCCTTCTCGACCAATTTTTCGGATCGATGTAATGCAGCCAATGTGTCCGTCGCTCTTGATCCTGACAGTAAGTGTACTTGACTAGAATCTCATCAGTCACAAATTTCAAACCATTTTTCTTTTCATTGTTTAGTCACCTTCTTCAAACTTTCTTTGAAAGGGCTGGAGACGACTCTTTGGTCTGATGCCTCTGCGATTCAAGTTCTTGTCCCGAAAGCTTTTAATTTCAACTTCAATGATTTGGCCACGGCTGACTATCGCAGTATCACCTCCATCGTACTTCCTCGTGCGATCGTGAGAATGTTAGTTCCCGCTGCTCACAAAAGCTCTCCTTGGTCAGAAGTTGGAGCTTTCGCCTTCGACCTCAACATCGATCTCTTCTCTTCCCCTATAGACTCCAAGGACTCTGCTCAAAAGCAGGCTGAATTTGTCATGGCCCAAGATAAACTAACCCATCGCGTCTCAGCTCTTTACCCTCATCTCGAGAAGTGCAGTCCACCGTCGCATATTCACCGTCACTATATTCCTTACCCTCTTCCACATGGAAACTGTACGTTTTACTCAGTTGCTCGGCAGTTGCTCGGATTTCATTTAGTTGTCGTGCAATTGACACTGCTTCTTCTCACATATAGACCATGACACTGACAATAATAGCCTCACTTCATCTGCTTCTGAAGAGCTTTTCGGCAAATCTCAGAACAATGGATACGACAGTAGTGATGGTGATGAGTCGTCTTCAAGTATTGTCCAATCGTGAGTTTCATTTTTGTCCATATCGGTATCTCGCCCACTAACTTTCCCTATGGCTCAGGCGCTCTTTCCATCGTTCAAAAGCGCCCTCTAAACGCACTTCTATCAATACTCGCCCAACGTCAGAGTCAAGTTCAGATGAATCTGGGTCTGTTTCGACATCGTCTGGAAGCTCTGAAACCAGTGAATACTTTTGTGTAGCTTGCTTTCGTCCCGTGTTCTCATCTTTTTTATTCTTTATTAGCCATCTCCCATCCAATACGTCACATACTACCCTCCAACTCCATCATATCGTCTCTACTGCGAACCGTGAATCTCAATTCGAATGCTGGCGTCCAACTCACATGTGATACTAGCACATTCCCTCTTGACGTAAGTTGTATTTGCCATTAGGCTTACCTTCAACCTAGTGATTATGTTCTCCTTTCTAGGATTACGATACCTTAAAGCAACCGGCTCCTTTAGAAGCTGCTGGGAGTGACACTCCGCCTACTCCTTCCGACTCTAACGACTCTCCGTCTACAACTGCAACATCATACATTCATCTTCGTTGCCAGGAAGAGTTATTCCTGTTCGTCACTCCATCAGCCCTTGAAGTGATAAAAAGCTTGGCAGATCAGCTTGTATCAGTGGTGAATTTGGTTTTGCATTGGCTCTTCAGATGGCGGTCAATCGCTGATTCCTTTTGTTGTCGAACAGCCTCCCAGCGCAGAGTCTGTTATCGACTCGCTACTTGCAGTTGAGTTGAGCTTTCCTGAAAAGACCTCTGCATCTCAGGAGATTGTCTCTCAATCCTCTCGGGTCGAGATCAACCTCGCTGGCCTCAGGCTTAAAACCATGCAACTTGCTCTTAAAGCTGAAGACGCTCAACTTCTCAAGACTGAATCTGCCCCTTTAAGATATTCAGATAATGCCTCGGATCTGGTCGCAATCGTGGAACTTGCCGTGGGACGCACCGATTGCTTGCTAGAAACTGCCAAATACCGTTCTCTTCAGTCCTGCCCTCAGACGAGATTGCACCTCAAAGCCGTAGATACACGTCTCTCAGTTCAGCAAATTACCAAGCAGATGAACTTCGCCAACCGACGACGCTCCAGCATCTCGTACCATGGAGACGACAGAGGAGCCAGGACCGATCTTAACATACTGGTTGCTCTCGACCTGCAAATCTCGGACATGGTGATGTTGGCCTCTCTATCATCAGAATCCAACGACATTAGTGTCAAAGTTGGCGACTCATCCATCGAGTGGCTAGACTCTACTTGTGAGCTGCTGGTGGGAAGCGCTTTTGACTACATGACAGTCTCGCGAGACCTGAAGAAGTCACTAGCTTCTCGGCACGTGGCTTCGTTACGAAGAACATTGTACGCTGTATGGTACATTCTTTCTTCGGCCAAAGAGAACAATATTACTACGGACCCAGGTAAGGCAGTCATTAGTGACCCGGCTAGATGGGAATCGCCCTGATACCCTCTTTGTTTTGCTCCTCTAGCATTTTTCAACAGCTCTTCATACCTTCTCTCTGGGACAGCGTACAACATACGATCAGCTTTGGGATGGCAAATCGTTGCTCATCTTCGTCACTGCTACCGCCGATTGACTACCATTCAAGTCGCTTTCCTCAAGAAACAACTTGCTCGGCGCTCTGGCCCAGTGATGGGTTCTTCGGATGACCTTTACGCCAGTGTTGTTGAAACTCTGCGCGGTTGGAGAGCTTGGGAACGGCATGCCGAGTTGGAGAACACGGAGGATGTCCATGTGCGGCTGTTAGCAACGCTCCATTCTGCCACCTCGAATGTGACTCCTCCTCCGGTTCCAGTTTCACAAAAGCATCGGTTTCCCCTGCTACTCTCTGGTAACTCACTGACGGTATCACTTGGTCATCTGATTGTGAACCATCAAGACGCCACTGGAATTCATGCCGCCGCTGGACGTTTCAAGCTTGGTCCTTACAACCTTACCTTTAGGAGCCTGATCGAACATATAATGACATCATCCAGTCAACGAAAATCCTCTCTTAGGTTCCTCATACAATCTGCTCTAGGAAACTTTGGTATCGAGGTCACTCCTGCGCTGCTGATTCTCATTAGGCACGTGCTGAAGATCAGGCGATTGTTCGACGAGAGGATACGATTGTTAAGGGAAGAAATAGCTCAACCAGTACAGTCTGCCCCAGCGGTAGAATCTAGATCAAAAACCCCTCTTGGGTTCGAGAGTGTAAGTTGAATGCCTTACAGAAGTGAGGGACAAACTAACTTTCACTGTTTTGTCTACTTATCTTTACTATAGTGTGCAGTAGAAGCAAGTTTCCTCTTCCAAAAAATTGGATTTAACCTTCAAGTCAACGGCCTCGAACTGGATCTTGCTGGCGATGCTGGCCAAGTTACAACTTCAGTCTTGATTGACCTGCCCTCAGAGGACCAGCGTAAAGCTCAAGTCTTTGGTGCTGCTGGTTTGTTTATCGACCGGTTGAAGGTGTCGGCTCATGATGTCAAGGGTCGTTCTAATTTATCTCGCAGAACTCTGTTGGCAATAGAACTCTCCAACGCATCCTCTAGGACCAATTTCCGGCAAACACCGTCCGAAACTGGTGTTCCTTACAGAACTTCTTCCGCGGTGCTCACATTTGGTCGTCTGAGAAACAGTGCTGAAGGTGATTTGAGAGGGTTGTATACATTCATCAGTGAGTGGAAGAAAAGGAGTGTTCCGTGAGTATCGACTTGCCGCGAGCTACGATTTGGATATTAACCCAAGGTGTTCTAGGTCCTTTGAACCCATTGTACAAGATATCTTCCGAGAAATTGAAGCCCACGATGGCATCTCTCCTGGCCCTGCGCCGGTTCCTCCTGTGATTTCACCCTCTGCTAGACAGCCTTTCATGGACAACTTCTCCATCACCATTCTCTTGAAACAGTTGGAATTTGATGTGCGCGTCAATCCAGAGCTGTGGATCTCTTGGGCTTTCTTTGATGTTATGCTTGATTTGGAGGCCAAGGAAACATCCAGTTTTCTGTGTCAGGGCAATGGACTTGGGATTCAACTTGGGTCGCAGAAACTTCGCTTCGTCCCCACGACTCCTTCCGAAATTGCTCTTCCATCCAGAGCGGAAGCCAGCGTCCAAGTTTCAGTTCCTGCTCTTCGTGTTGAGTCGGTGATGGTCAGCTCTCACCATTCAGTGGTCCTTCAGGTTGTGGTAGTCATGGACTTCGTAGATGTCCTTCTTCGCCCAGAGGTTAGTAGAAAGATTTTGATAATTTCCTCCAGTTGAATATTTTACTGACAGCTGCTTTCTTATCTCGGTCTCAGGTTATTGATGGTCTTGTAACTGCTGTTCTGCAGTTCGCTCGAGAGGTTGCTGAGCTGTACAGCAATGCCAAGGTTGACTTCCAAAAAGCTGACGCCGTCCAACCATCCGCCTCTCCAGCCAAGCCATTTGCCCTACCCCCTTCAACTATATCCGTTGCTCTGAGGGGCTTCCGAGTTGGACTCGAAGGAATGACGTCTACTCAGTACCTGGAAGCCTCCATGGTGAAAGGAAGACTTCAAACTCACCAATCCGGATCTTCTCCTCACGCCTGGTCTCTCTCTATCGAACACCTTGCCCTCAGCTTGGCTCACATCTCCTCCCAACGCACTACTGCTGGAATGGTGGGAACAGATCGTCGATACAGGTCTGCTTACGCTACAGTAGACGTCAAGATTCAAAACAAACCTTTTAGTAAAGACAAGGCTGGTAACCGACCATCACATCACGAGACTGACCTCCAGCAGCTCAACATTCGCCTTGAGGCTGTTCATGGGATGGTCCAAGCTGCAGCTGTATCTGCCCTTGCGGATCTCATCGACCACTACATTGCTGAACTAAAGACTCGATTGGACAAGCAGTCTGTTCATCTGGAGCAGCTAGGTGCGACAGTAGAGAAGATCTTGGCTACAGATAATGCTGCAGCTGCCACCCAAAACGCGCATCACAATACCAGCGCGGCGACCAACAGCAGCTGGCTAGACCAGCTCGCGATATCTTTGGTGGTTGACGGTTTGGGATTCGCTCTTCCTCTGACCTTTGATGAGATATATGGTCAGCAACGCAGTCTCGGTGCTGTTCCTGCGTTCCTATTCTCTATCCCCAGGATGGAGTTTTTCACAAAGCGCTACGAAACGGGGCGAGCGGACATCAGCTCTCTATCTCTACAGTTTGTTCCATGGTGAGTTATATCAGCCCAATCACTTTCATTTCAGTACTGAAGCTTCCTCCTTGCGTTCTCTTCCAGCTTCGATCAGACTCAAGCGACCCACTTTGATGGAGCTACCCATGCTTCTCTCAATCGCATCATGTTCACAAGAATGCACTGTGAGGTGCACAATCCTCAGACAGAGATCAACAACGTCTTTTTGGTGAAATCTTACGTGGATGGCCTCAACGTCGATTTGGACACCAATCTTCCAACCTACGTCTTTGGTCTGTTGGATGTCTATCACCATGGGAAACGGCGACTTGAGAAGCTTCAGAATCAACACGCAACTGAATTCAGCACTTCTTGGACTACTCAACCTGAGACATCTAAAGTGAAGATCTCTTCTCTGAAATCCAAGGCCAAAACCATCGAAGCATCCTTCGAGTTCGTAAATGGAGTTGTCTCACTTCACACTCTCGCTCAGAGTGTTGCGTGGGACAAGGACGACGATCACTCGTTGCGCCGAGTTGTCTCAATATCTCAAGGTCAAAAATTGCAATACAGAACGGATTCAATCACCCTTCCCAAGGCTTCACTCTGGTGTGACTATTACAACCCCAACACCTCTTCCTCTTCCAATCTGATCTTGAGAGTCCTTATACACGGCAGTCAAAACGTATTGCATCCTACAATCCTCCCCTTCTTTATTCACACCCTTCACGCTATTGAGCATCGTATTGGACAAGAGCAGACGTTATCCTCTCCTGAGGTTCCTCTCAAGTCACTTCCCCCTGAGACCGCCAAAGCCGACGTTTCATCAGTGCCGTTCATAGCTCCACCTACTTTCCTGAAAGACACTAATATCCGCTTCAGTATCAAGATTGATGACTCTTGGCTTCGTTTGATGTGTGAGAGGGATGTTGTTGCGGGAGTTCACTGGAAGAGTGGCGGTGCTGTTCGTCTGCGTTCTTCCTCATTGTCTTGAATCTCACTCTGAACTTGCCCCTCTCTTCTTTATCAATTAGATTCTTAATCTATCTCCAGGATTTGAGGCCGTTGATTTTGGAATCACCGTAGGTGGTGTCAGCGGAAATCTTACCCACAGACTTCAAGCAATCACCAGTGAGGACGAAGACAGTGCGCTTGAGATGGAAGCCAGAGACATTGCCATCGCTGTCAGCCTTTCGAAACTTGTGCCTCATGAAGATCAGCCCCCATCCATCATCAAACACGCCCTCACTATCACTATTGATACCCAATTTTCTGGCAAGATGCAGTTCTCGCGTTTCCAGGATTGGCTCACCTTCAAGGCAGTTTGGCTTGATTCCCTTCCAGCACCTATGGCTTTGGCATCTCAGATACCCGAACCTCAGCCTTCAAAACCGATTTCTTTGCCTGAAGAGTCTTCAATCCAAGTTGTTGCTGTCTTGCTCCGAGTACGACCATTCAAGCTCTTCGTCAATCTCGGTAGTAGTAGTTTGGATCTTCAGGTAGACGAGATGATCTTCAGAAACTACTTCGGCGCACATCAAGAACTCTCTTTTAGCTTCAATGATATGTCTCTCCTGGCTGACGGGGAGCTGTCTGGAAATATCTCGCTGCCATCCTTGGCTTTGGAAACTTTGCGACACAGCAAAAATTTGTCGAAGAAGAGAGCTAGTATTCTAATGACAAGACTCAATTTGGGTACTTTGAATGCTTATTTGTGCTCCAACAACTTACCTGTATTGCGGCTAGAGTGAGCCCCACTTCTTTTGTACTGCTGTTCATCTGTTCTGACGCTGAGTATCTATTTCTTAGACTCGAACCTGTCAGTTTACGGATTTGGGACGACTGGTCTTCAGCAGAATCGAAGCAGGAACTTCGTGCTAACTTCGACGTCACTCTTGGCAAATTAGATGTTGCTCTGACATCTCCTTCCAGTAAGCTGCCATCGGATCGTACTTGCTACTTCTCAATAACCCTAATTACTTGTTTCGCAGTTGGTTTCTTGCTCAGCCTCATCACGAAGGTCAGAGTTTTGCATCTGGAGGCCGTCCAAGCCGCTGCTTCGGATTCGCTCACCTATAAGGTCACCCAAGCTAGCGCTAAAGCTGTGGGTTCTACTTCCAATCTGCACTTTTGGATGTTTTCTAACGTGGTTTTTACACTGCACCTTCTTCCAGGAGAACAAAATGATGGACCTCGCTAGAGGCATGATTGATACAGCGCGAGCCAAAGTCAAGCACGAAATTGACGCTTTCAGTCTCCGAACCCTCCAACACCTGAAACTTAGTACTGGCTCCGTCCGAATAATTGCATATCCTGATTCCATGGGAGATGTCGTCATGTTTGGTGTGAAGGTGGATGATTTGTCCTCAGTGTTGACTCGAGATGTCCGTCCAAGTATACCCATTCATCGAGTCCTGGACTTCAAAGTCACCGGTCCTTCGCTTAGGCGATACGAACCACGCCTTTCTAAAGACAAAGTGGAGTCGACAGACTACTCTGCATCGGGCTGGATCACCATGGCCATCGCTAGTGCTTCCAAGATTCAGCTCTTGTTGGCTCCAAGTATTGTGAGTTGCCAATGGAGGGAGTATCAATGAAATTAACACTCACTCCTTCCATCCTTTTTGTGCAGTCTGTCTACATGGATACCACAGAGACGTCACTAGACACCTACGACACAATCTACCGACTCAACTTTGACGGCTACCTGTCAGTTAGCTTGAACCCAGCCTTCTGGAAACAATTTTTGAATCTGGTCACTGGCGTGAGGATTGACGTCGACGAAGGAATCGGATCATGGCAGCGACTTCAGTCTGCGTTGGCTCAGGAATACAACAGCGGTGGTGCCCATCTCAATCCAGAAGCTCCCGTCACTGATGTAGAGCACACATACACGTTCAACATGATCGAAGAGGTCTTAGATGAACTGAGGCTCAGACAACTAGGGTTAGTACTGCTCATTCTCTATGCCCTTTCCTCGTGGTCCTTGACTGACCAGCCAGTTCGTCTGATACAGAGAAGCTACTGGTGCGACGAAGGCGTTTATAACGCCTTATTTGATAAAGAGGTGGGTTACGTCATATATCTTAAGGTTTTGGAAGGCTTTTACTCACCAGGGCTCCATTTTGTACAGTAAAAAATACATCCATGAGCTGGGAACGAAACCACTCGACACGATGATGATGCGGTAAGCTCCTGAAAATCCCTACCACATTATCTTCTCATATCGAATGACTCATGCTTCTTTATTTTTTCCCATCACAGCCTCGACGAAATGTACAAAAAGCAACTACCGAACACTTCGCACTCCATGACCGCCTAGCTCACCCACCTTCCAATCGACCAACATGTTATCCCTTGCATATAGACGTTGCTCAGCTTTTTTTTCTCTTATTCCCCAGCTCACTTGATAACCCTTTTGCACTACACTCTCATACCACTGATGCCTTTGCTTGCAGGACGCTCATTTGATTGATTTGTTATATTCTTTGTTAATTGTATGCAGCGCTTCAGATGTCGATCTCTACGCCTGATAACTTTCGGCTTCGATTTACTTTCGATACCGCAATGGCGCTCGAGTCAGGCTCGCATCGCATCAGCCTGCGGCGTGCGTCTCCGTGAGCAAGTTTGAGAAGAGTCTCCATGTAAGAACTGGGACCATTTCCCATTTTAATTATCTGTTCGTGTCACCTTGCTTTAGCAGAAATCTGTCAAAGCTTCCATCTACCCGGAACCCCCTCTCAAACGGATATTCTATGCCTTGCCGAACGACGAACACTGTTTTGTGAACTAACCTTTAACTATTCCGCTCAAAAAAAAAAGGCCGGCCCTCCGCAAACAGGTGTAATGCAGAAGAAAAAGTCATCGATATGTAAAGAAGCAAAAGTTACGTTGAAAGATTGCCTACGTTCAAAGAACGAAGAACCAGATTGATTTAGTTTGCAATCAGCAATAGTTTATCGTCAGCAGGTGCTTCACTCGAGTAAACAATGCCCGAGCACAAGAGATAATAGGAAAAGGTAGCTATCAGGTATGCACCCAGCCACGTCTTCGTAAGTCTGCCGCCACAATTGTCAGATTCGCGAAGCCAATGTGTGCCACTTATCAGTCAAATTGAACATAATCAAAAACAGTTCCGTACACCCTTCAATCCTTTAAGCTAAGCGATTCTAACCCACAGACAGCAGCGCTTCCTCCATAAAAATCTGTAGGCTTCGTCGTGGCGGATCGTCGCACGTCGCTCTCAGCCCGCAACCTCGAGGGCCCGTCCCATCTCCTTTCTGACGACGACCATCTCACCCAAACGTCATCCCTGATACCCCTGGTCAGCAATGGAAGCCTTGTTCTTTAATGTGAGTGATCAGTTCTGTCTGACTCGAGTTTGACCAAAAGCTAACCTCCTAGACGCTCCCTTCCCTCGCTTGCCTCTCTGCACCTCGACTGATGGCTTTTCCTCCATCCCAGTCCAGTAATGGCTACCTCGAGGGTGTTGTTAGAGGATACAAAAATTCACTATTGACTCAGGCCAATTACACCAACTTGACACAGTGTGAAACTCTCGAAGGTCAGTTGGTGCATGCATTTACTCGTTGAGGTTGAGGCCGAAGGAGTGAAACGGATATTGAGAGCTGTGTACTGACCAGAATCCTAATGTCTACTTCCTTGTTAACTGGTCGTGTCTGAATTGTTTCGTTTTTGGCTCGATTGGCTCTCGATGCCGGTCTTCATCGCTACCCCTCCCCTTGCTCAACGCAACCCGACGACTGCCTGGCTGCAACGCTTCCTCACTGGACTACTTCAACCTCGGCACTTTCCTTCATCTTTGTTTCTTGAATTACTGTCATCCTTAGATTTCCGTCTCCAACTTTCTTCGACTGATTATGGAAACTTCCTCGCCAATGAACCTTTACCTCTTTCCACTGCTGCCATTGCTGAGAAGGTGAGCCCTGTTGTCTTCATTGCTTCTTCGGTTCAACCAATCGCCATTTTCTGATTGACATTGCTATTATAGGCCACTGAAAAGCTCGTTGCTGAGTTCCAGTACCTGAGGAGCAACGCCGTAGAGCCACTCAGCACTTTCCTCGATTACATGACGTGAGTCGACGGCTAGATTATTCAAGATTCCTTCTAGCTGACCTTATTTTCCAACATTTTAGCTACGCCTACATGATAGATAACGTTATCCTGCTCACTCTCGGAACGCTGCACGAACGTGACACCAGGGAGCTCTTGGACCGTTGTCACCCGCTTGGTGTCTTCGACACCATGCCTGCCCTCTGCGTCGCTACCAACGTCGAGGAACTCTACCAAAGCGTTTTAGTTGAAACTCCACTTGGTGAGTTCTTTCTCAGTCTCTCTCGTAGCGCGCCAAACCTCTCACCCCTCGCCTTCGCTCAGCTCCTTACTTCAGGGATTGTCTCTCAGCTGCGGACTTAGACGATCTCAACATTGAAATTATTAGAAATACCCTCTACAAAGCGTACCTCGAAGACTTCCATCATTTCTGCACGACACAAATGACTGGTCCAACCTCCGAGATTATGTCCCAGATCCTCGCCTTCGAAGCAGACCGCCGTTCCATCAACATCACCCTCAACTCGTTCGGCACCGACCTGAGCAAAGAACGTCGAGCAAGGCTATTCCCCACCATCGGAAGGCTGTACCCCGAAGGGAACAACCTGTTGGCGAGGGCGGATGAAGTCGATCAGGTCAAGCAGGCGTGCGAAGGCATCGCCGAGTACCGTGCGTTCTTCGATGTTTCGACAAGCTCATCAGGAGGAGGAGGCAGTGGGGATGATTATGGAAATGATCCGACCCATGCGTTGGAGGATAAGTTCTTTAGGTGGGACGTCGAGTTGAACAAAAAGACGTTCTTGCAGCAGTTCCAGAGCGCCGTTTTCTACAGCTTTGTCAAGTTGAAAGAGCAGGAGATCAGAAGTTTGACTTGGATTGCTGAGTGAGTCTCGTTGGATTCCCATTTGGCTTCACTGCCCTCAAGCTGACTGGCTTCCGGTGTTCTTGCGCGCCAGGTGCATCGCCCAAGACGAGAGAGAAAGAATGAACGACTACATCGCCATTTTCTAAACGATTGCGGATGGAGATAAAAGCTAGGATTAAGTTCGCTTGGTGAGATGAGTAGGAGGAAGAGGGTTTTTTGTATTTTGGTTTGGTTTAGCGCATGATTTCGGTTCTTTCTCTAATAGACAACCTTTCTCTTGTTTTACTCTGTGATAGAGTGTAAGGGAAAGCACAAGTCGAAATCTTGAGGGATAGGTAACAGCTACCAGGCCACGCGCTATTGAAAGATACTGGTGTCCGCCTACTTACCAAGGTTCCACAGTGGCACATTTTTCTATACATGCCCTTCCAAGGGTGTATGGAGATCCAATGATCCAACCCTCTCCTCGTTACATGTCTTGTGATCTTCCTCTGTCCTCTCCTTGATTTTCAACCGCGGTCATCTCCTGTCTAGCTTCACGGAAGTCAGTCCATCGACCACAAGGACCAGCACCTCCCCTACAACCAGCGTCTTTAGAGCTTCAACGATGGCTTCTTCATACCCTACCTCTATCTTGGTTTACTCACTCAGAACGAACATGGTGTACCTATCCACCTCTCCTCTGAGCACCAGATTGGAGATGTATCGCAACTGCCGTTTACAAGGCGTCTGGGCGGTAGCTATGCCTTCGTCGACTTTCGTTACGTGCTAGAATGAAAATCTCTATGATTGAAAGGGTGGTGGTTGCGGTTGTTACAATGCAGTTGATGGTGGGCTCCGGAGATTAGAAAGTAGTAGCCTTCTAGTCTTGTACTAGTGTTTGCCTGCGCATAGAACAATTCTTTACGTATTCTTTGTTTTCAATAAGTTCCTTTTCGCATTCGGTAATTTCGTAAAGGATCGCATTGACCCCTTGGAGGTGAACGACTTGACGCAGTTGTTTTCAATTGCACCAGACGCAAGATCGCCTTCCCAAAGAGTAAAAGCCCTCACGTTCGCTCGCGCCGCCGCTGTTTGTCAAAAGTCAACACGCCTTTGCTCGTTCAACGGAACCTACATTCCAAGTCAAGCAATTGTCCTTGGCTGTAGATCTCCAATCAATTAAAGCCAGACGGGAACTAGCGGCTGGTAGACATCTTTCTTTCCAGCTTAGTCGTGTTTGTTGAAGTAGAAACTAACTTCATTTCTTTGCCCTGCCTTTCGTCACCGCCTTTTGTTTTTAAGTGTCTCAGTGGTGTCGAATGTGAGTTTACTTTCACACCCTTGCATGCTAGCTAGGCTTGAGTCGTGAAAAGTGCTGAAAACGGGTCCAAGTCTGACGTTCTTCCCGTCTCCAGTCCTGCTTGAAGCTCTCGACGGCACCTACACCAGAATCAACCCCCTCCCGCTGCCTGGCATGGCCCCAGGATGGCATACAGAGGAATTAGATGAGGAATGGCCTTTGTCACCTTCGCCTTCACCACCTCCAGCGGCTGCAGCAGCAGCTCAGTCAACCTCGACCAAAAGCGAACCTCCCAAAGCTCCCTCAAAACCAACTGGATTCCTCAGGAAAGATGGAGCTGGTACTACGAAGGTGGTTCAGAATGACGATGACACTAGCAGCGACGGTGGAATGATTGGTGCTGGTGCGGGGCTGAAAAAATCATCGAACGAAAAACACGCGGGTCATGGCGAGGTTGATTCACTATCCAAGAACCCAGCAGCGGGTACTACCAACTCACAACCCAGACCAGCATCACCTCCTTCTCCTGTGCAAGGAGGTACCTTCATTGAAAAGGAATCCCAAAAACAAATCTTGCAGGTCAACCCGTTCACGCCCAAGGGTCCATCCTCCGCACCTGGCTTCAGAGATTTCTTCACCCCACTTGCGCTGGAGAGTATGTTCACACCACCACCACCTCGCAGTGATAAATCAGCTACACCAGGTGTATTCACACCTGATGGAGCTAAGAACACCAGCTCCTCACCACCTCCGGTTGTCATTCTTACCCCTCCTCCCCTTTCACCTCCCAAATCATCACCAGTTACCGCCCCCTTTAACCAGGCTCCATCACAACCCTCTCGCCTTAGAATGACCTCGTTACCCCCCGAAGATGAGAATTCAGCGGACGAAATCGTCTCAACCGACCTACCAAACTTGGGCAACTTCAACGGCCGCGTCCCTTCAACTGAATTTACCTTCCATGCTCCTCGATCCATTACATCTCTCGTAACATCACAAAAACGTTCAACTCCAGTTACACCAGGTACCAAGCTCAAGCTCTTCCAGACAGACTACGACACGATGACTCGCGACGCGTTGTCCGAGATGGTTGATAACATGGCAACCGCAGGGGACGCTAGTGGAAGCAGTGGATCATCTCCTCGATCGCGGTCATTATCAGACGAAGATGATGAAGCATCGCCGTTCCGAAGATCTTCGAAACGCCTGAAACTTACACCACCACCACCGCCGCAACCACGAGCCGCGTCTTCGCCGAACTCGAGGAGCGTCTCGTCTGGGTCCGTGAGAAAAATTGGAAGCTCGACCAAGAATAGAGATTGGTTGAAGGAGAGTGATGAGTATATGGCCAAACTCAGACAGACACAAAAGAGGTTCTTCAGCGATGGGTCGACGACGTCGAACACTGGAGGTGACGAGTCGGAAGATGTTGTTGGGACTGTGAAGAGTATTCAGGGAATCAACGCACTCGAAGAAAGCTGGGGAGGTGAATTATTTTTCTGCATCTCTTCTGTGATGGTTGGTTCACTGACCAAGATTGTTTCAATTGAAAGCTTCATACCCAAACTCGCTACCGCCTACCCCACCACTCATCAATCCATCCCTTCCTTCAACAAAATTGAATGAGAGTCCTTATGTCCGAGAGGCTGCCGCTATCCTTGGTCGACGTGAAGGCGCAGCAGCCCCCCTACGAAGAGTAAGCAACGATCTACCGGTGCGAAACCAAGTCATCGGTATTCCAAGGGTAGCCTCTAGAGTAGCAGAGGTGAGGATACTACTCCTTTAAATCACTTTCTGAGACACTGACTTACTTTCTTGTCGCCTTCAGGAAGCAACTGATGGTAAAGAAAACACAGCGAGACGACGAGCAACCTCACCCACTCGAACACTACTACGCCGCTTGTCTTCGAGTGACGAGGTCAAAGCTATCAAGCTTGAAGGTGCTACCTCTTCTTCAGCAACTGGCCTATCAGCAATCCGCTCCCGCATCGGTCCACCACTTCGACCATCTAGCCAGCAGTCTTTGTCTACCACCCAGCTTGAAACTCAAAAATCCGCCTCAACAAACAGTGGCGAGTCTGTAGTGCGTCTTCCTCCAAGAACTACCAGTTCTTCCACCCAAAAACCAACAGCTGGCCCTTCCTCAGCTGAAGATCTGAACCGATTTGTGTCATCCTCGACCGTCGCAACGGTAACCTACACAACTGCCTCCTTTAAAAAGCACCCTGGTCTACCACCAGCGTCGAAGTTGATTCACGTTCCATTCTCAACTGGATCTAGTGTACCTACTGCTGTTGGTGGAATGGTCTTCGATCCAAAGGAACTTAAATGGAAACCGGCACCTAAAACTGTCGGTGTAGGAGTTGTGGAAGAGGAAGAAGATGTGTTTGAAGGCATGTCGGGTAGTAACGGAAGTACCAGTAGGAGTGAAAGTGTGGATAAGAGTGTTGTTGCCGAAACAACTCCAACAGACGAAGGCGACGCAACTGTGTTGATTGATCACCCCCCAGAGAATCGACTCCTCTCCTCAACTTCATCCCTCTCATCCAATGGCTCGGCGGGCAGCATTAGAAGCGGACTTACACCAAGAAGAAGTCTTCAACGAACAACCTCCTTCAACTCGACTCACTTCGAAGATGCAGCCGAAGTTGACGGTGAAGAGCTCACGGAAAACCTTGTAAATCAGACATTTGTCGTTGATGCTCCTGCACCCCCGCAACCTCAAGAGAAATCCACTCCTCTACCACCAAGAAATCCAGCCGTCAAAAGACTTTCAAATGCTGGTGACCCCAATTCCAACATCAGACAACCTTTCATCACCCCTATCTCTGTCCTCAAAAAACGATTCTCTGATGATGATGGAGCTGTCAGAAACAGCTTGGGAACACCAGGCAGCTCTCATAGAAGGAGTGTCAGTTTTTCTGATGGAAGAAAAACTGGGAAGATTCTTGTTGTCGAACATGAAGAGGCGGACGAAGATGAGGAAAATGTCAATACCGAGTTTAGCATCAAAAGTGGTGGACTCAGCATGCGAACGCGCCGGATCAATGGGATGCTGGAGGACTTAGAAGAATTGAGTAAGTCAAGATCGTCCCTCTCTGATGACTTCATGAGACTGATACTTCCAATTTTCCCACCAGGCGCTGATGAAACGGACGAGGTAGATCACACAGCAACTCCTTCAAAACTTAGTAAATCCTCTGTCAGGCAGCTATCCTCCTCCTCATTTACCACTACAGCTCTCGAACAGAGCACCCTCAGCACTGGCCCTGCCAACATTTTAAACAAATCCTCAAAATCCTTCCATTATCCTGGCCGTCGCGGTAACCCTGGTGATCAGACATTCATGACTGAAGCATCTTTTGGAGTTGCAAAAGACAGGCTGATGGAAGCTCTGGTGGATGTCTACTTCAGCGAACCAGACTGGATGGGCTTGAAGAAGGTTGATCTGAGTGGGAAGGGACTGGAGAGTGTTGCTAGATTTAAGGAGGAGCTCCCCGTTGTAGAGGAGGCTAACTTGCACGTCCATGTTTCAATGAATTCTACTCACTCTTTCACTGACTTAGACTTCCGTCCGCTTTCCAGGGAACGGAACATGCTCAGCTACTTGACCGGTCTTTCAAAAACCATGCTTCACCTAAACGTCGCCCACAACAGACTCACTGAAGTCTCTTCGATGGCGCACTTGCCTAAAATAGAGTATCTGGACATCAGTCACAACTGCCTGTCAGATGTCAAAGGTGGGTCCAGCTTCTCGCTCATGACTCGGGCCCCAACCTAATTTTTCTTTATCCTCTGTCCAGCTCTGTCATCCCTTACCAAACTCAGAGAACTCAGAATTGGTCACAACAGAATTGAATCTCTCGCACCACTTTACAAGTTGACCAACCTCGTCCATCTCAGTGCGCCAGAGAATCAGATCACTTCAGTCGAGTTTGAGAAATCAAAGTGGGGAGGATCATTGGAGACTTTGAATCTCTCGGGTAATCGAGTGAGATCTGTGGACAGTTGTGGACTAGAAGGAATGGTGGTTTTGAAGAGTTTGACACTCGGTACGTGCTGGTGGAGCTCCTTCACTAGGGACTGCTGAAAACTGACATTACTTTCGTTATTTTCACATTATCTTTCAGACAACAACAACCTCACCAGTCTCCAAATAACAACACCAATTTCTTCCCTAAAGGTTCTTCGCATGGACTCAAATATGCTCGAATCTATAGACCTCACTAAGCTCCCCAACCTCGAGCGTTTCTACGCCGACAACAACAGAATCAATCAAGTTAGAACCCTTGGAAGACGGTCCAAGGTCATGAGATTGAGTTTGAGAAATCAAGAAGGTGGGGAAGAGTTGTAAGTCTCGAGCTTCTTTCACTGTGATGATTCTTGACCAACGTGCGTTACGTCTGCAGGCACCTCACTACCGAGTCCATCTATTCGGTTCAGAACTTGTACCTCTCGGGTACGCTCTTACCATCAACCATCTTTGTACCAACCTCATCTCCTTCAAGCTCTGCTTGCTTGAACCTCAATTACTTGGAACTCATCGCATGTAAACTGTCGTCGATACCTTCGACATTCTCAATGACTTCTCCAAACCTGAGGAATCTCAACCTCAATTATAATTACCTCAAGGAAATTAGCAATTTGAAAGGTCTTGATAGGTTGAAAAGACTGAGTGTGGTTGGAGCGCGCCTAGATGGAACGAGGGAGGTGATGGATACGCTCAAGAGGTTGAGGTCGCTGGAAATGGTTGATCTCCGGTAAGATATTCTTACTTCCTCTTGCTCCATACCAATTATCTAACATCTGTCTATCATCTGTCTATCAGAATGAATCCTTGCACACTCGGTCTCTACCTCCCGATCCTCATCTCCTCATCTGACACTAACCTCGCAACGAGTACAGCGGCCGCTGCACCAACCTCTTCGATAGCGTCACAAGCTACTGCCGCATCTACCAACCACTCTCCTTCATCATGGGCTTCTCTTGACGCTGCTTTCCGTCGGTCACTCCCTCACGAGTGGTACTACCGCCGAATGGGTCATCGGCTTCTAGTGATGAAAGGTTGTCCTGGAGTGACAGTCATTGATGGTATCGAAGTCACTGAAAGTGAGAGGAAGAAGACATTGGAGTGGGGGAGGGTTGTTGTTGAGATGATAGGCTCTAGTTAGAGAGAGCGTGTATTTGCTTTTGTTTCTTCGTTTTGCTCTTTTTTTTGCGCTTGTGCGCTGCGGTGTAGATCAATATTACTTCTGCTCATGAACCTCTTCATTCTAAATGGATAGCCGTTGGTCTTAAATAAAGACGGCGCAGAGGTGGGTAGTGACTGATCGTAGGAGAGAGGACAGCTCAACTGTGAAAGTTGATACTTTTTTTTCTTATAGTTGTTTTGGAAGTGTTCTTGTTTTATTTTGGGGGCCAGAAAAAGTAACTGTGTATAGTCTGTGTAACCCCAGGAAGGCGGTTTTCATCAGAGAAGAAGAATAGAGCATTTACATCCTTGTGTGACCCTAGACGCAAATGAAAGACACCAAAGAGGAAAAATAGTAAAACATATAATTGAAATTAGGAGATTGGAAAACTGATTCACCAACGAGCAGTATAGAGCCGAGTGTGTTCGCAGCACCATGAAGCCAACTCAAACCTTATATCGCTTTCTCCAACTTCGACGCTAATTCCCGCTTCCGCATCATCAACCTCAACCAGCACATCCTCCACTTTTGGTCCACACTATCTTACACTTTCTTCTCCAAAGCAATGTTGACTCGTTCTTTCTCCTTCAACGCTGGGCTTTGATGTGACCAATGCTTTTCCTAACCATGCCCTTACTAGTCGGATCTTATCCATCGCAATGCTGCAAAATAAAGGAGCAGAGCTACCTGATCTTTTTATTACAAAAAAAAAAGTGCGATGTGTTCAAGGTGGGTCGGTGTCCCGTTGGGATACGCAGTTCATTGGCTCAACTCACTCGATCCAAAGAACAAGTGAGGCAAATCATCACTTCCACACAGCAACAGAAGCCGAGCGTTTTTGGCAGAGAGTAAAGGTTTGTGCCCAGGCGGGGAGAAAACAATAACAGCTTTTTTTGCTCTCCAAGGCTACTAACAAACGGCGGCGACAAAATAAGAAAGAGAGAGAGAGCTTGTTCTCTCTACCTTCTAGGCTGTACGGGCCACCTATCAACCTGGCATAAATCGCTTCATAGTTTGAGTAGATCGTGAGAAATATGTGACCTGTCGAGCAAATCATTATGCGTCGACAAATTTAGGCAGGTCGATAAAAGACGATGCTGTTTCTGAGCTCAGCTTCCGCGATTCACATCTGGAGAAGTCATTGAAGGAAGAAGAGCATAGAAGAGGAAACCGAAGGCTGGTAGATGGGTACAGGTGCAAGAACTATCAATTTTCAAGATAATGTGGCTCTGTTTAACCCAGCTCACATCAACCATCTCATTGAAGTATTGCGCGAGCACTCGCCAGGTTCAAGCGTAAGCAATTTGACTGTTAATTATTAGGCTTCGTCTCATGTTGTAACATTCATGACCAAATACAGCTACATTTTCAGCTTTTCGAGGGTCCAAGGCAACTTACACCGCTTTTAGCCCGGAAGTACCTCTACTGTTGAAAGTCCTCAAATTCTATCCTTCTGAACTCCATCTTTTCCTCACATAACGCTCCCATATTACGGAGAGGAAGAAGTGCCTTTCGCTATCAAGCTGCCTAATGCATTGTAAAGCTCTAGTTGCTGTTCTTGTGTCAGAGAGGAGGCAATGAGCTGGAGAACTGATGCTGGAGTGGTTTCGTTGACCTATTCCCAACGATTCAATACAAAAGGTCAGTGGTGAAGAAACTAGGGGTAAACGAGCGAAATGTAAAAACTGACTCTAATCAAACTGCTGTAGTACACATAACTAAACAGTCCCATGAGGAATTGACAATCCATCCGATCAGTCATCCCACCATGACCAGGAATAGAATGACCAAAGTCCTTGATCCCAAACGCCCTCTTGAAGCCGGAGGCAAAGAACCCTCCGAAGGGTGCTACCAAGCTCGCGAACGCGGCCATGGCGATGGCGTGCAGCTGGAAGGGGGCATACATGAGCGCAGGCAGCTGGTAATTGAAGTTTTTGAAGATGAAATGCGACAGTGCGGGTGGGGGGAGGTACTGCCGATACACGAAGACTGGGTTCGGGACGCAGTCGAGCCCCGACCAGAAGGATGTACCGAGGTCCTGTGCAGGGCAGGTCAGGTAGGGGTATTGCATGAAGAAAGTTGACCACTACAATTAGCAACGAAAAACAAGAAAGGAGTCAGCTTTTCTGCGCGTCTTCAGAAACATCTGCAGGTGAAGGGTAACCCTCAGGCAGAAAACTCACAAAGTAACTGAAGATGGTGGTACAGACGAAAGCTCCAACAAATCCTTCCATCGTCTTCTTGGGCGATAACTTGATGAGAGGTGTTTTACCGAACAGCATTCCTAAAAAGAGTGGTAGCAGAACAAGGTGATTCGTCAGCACCCTGCCTTTTGACTTTACAACCTAGCAGCAGTATGACAGGAAAAAAGAACGACTGCCGTAAACTACACTCACCACAGATGTACGCAAACACGTCGTTACAGATGACCAGACTCGCAGGAACCCAGAACCAGATCAAGCCCTCTAAGATGTTGTTGACAATGAAGTGACTTGAGACAACAATAACCAGCAAGGACATGTGTACCCAACAGAAGAGCGCAAACTGTTGCTGAAGGTACGGTTTCTTGAGGTGTGAGACGAAGCCAACAAATCCTGATTGTGATTTGTTGGGGAGAGTGAGGTGAGGAGGGAACGATTGGCAGTTCAATAAGGTAAAGTAAAGAAATTAGAAATAACTCCTTGTATTTGAATAAAGACTTCTGTGAACTCACCAATGGTATATAGCATGAAACTAATGAACCTGTGATTCGACGAGAACATGAGGAAGTATGACGACCCAGGTGAGACGATGTGCTGCAAACCCCCAACGAAACAGAGAAAAGTGAGCAATCGTGTAAATGATATTAGAGAGTATCCAAAGAGGAAAAACGGATTGGGAAAGCCCAACACCAAGCGTCGTGCGTCCTCTTGTTACGCCCACCGGTTTTCGAGTGGAATTTCGAGTGATCCTGGCTCGCCAAGATCCACAAGGAATCCCACCAAGCCAACTATTGAATGGAAGTAGCGGATATGACGTGTTCTTCTCACCTTGAAGTAATAGATAATGCTCTCTCCATAGAGGAAATAGTTCGTCACAGCGAAGAAATACCAGTTCATTCCCTTGGACCACCTGTCGCCCACCGAACCGTCGTGACTCTCCCCACTCGTCTTGCCCGAGAATCCAAATAAGCTGGTCACTTCCTTGTAGACGAGCGTCTGACAGATCTCAACCAGCAGGATCATGTACGGGTGACCTGCGAGGAGGAGCAGGACGAAGCCTGCGATCATGGCCAGCGTCGAAAAGGTTCGTTCCAGTATTTTTTGGAGCTTCCCTGAGGGCTCTGCCTTCTTCTTTGTAGGTTCTGCTACTACGGAAGTAGCAGCAGAAGGACCAGTTGGGTTTCCCATCGTTATCCTTGTTGATTGGGTGACTGGTTAGGTGGAACCCCTTCGGTACGTCAGCGCCCCGGCAAGAAAACTTGGCTGGAGTAAAGTGGCGGTCGTAAGTTGGGAGATAGGATAGCTCAGAGTGAACTCCGGAATGAGTCAGAGATAAGGAGATGAAGACATGCAGGAGATGATCAGTTAGGGTCGTACAAGGCTCCAGTCTTTCGCGCAGTATCATGAATATCAGCAAAGCTGCAAATGATCAAATGATCAAATGCTTGAAATGTGTACGTGATGCGTGATTTATGATATTTCCCAAATAGATGCGTGGGTTTACACTCGACGAGTCCTCTTACTCCTACCTCCTAATCAACCGATCCAAATGTCAACAGCTGTGTTGCTCTACTGTACCACGTTTGACGAGATGCTCTCAACGCGTAACCTTCTTTGCAGCGATATACACAATGCTTCCCGAATGACAGAAACAAACAAGCCCAGACAGAGTCTTGACAGCAGTAGCTCTTTACACTCCCTCCTCGACTCTTCCGCCCTTACCCTCGCCGCCAACCTCTAGCACCATGTAATCCACATCCACACCAAATTCCTTGAACTTGATTTTGATGCTCTCTCCGATAGCATCAAAGTTGTGCGTCGTGAGAGCGAGAATCGTGGGGCCTGCGCCGGAGAGACAGATGCCGAGGAGACCTGGGTGGGTGTCGGGTGTGTGGGAAGAAAGGACTTCGGGAAGACCAGGGATCTAGAGTATATTGAGAAGGGAGTTGATGGTGTAGATATAGGAAGCGAAATACATGAGCACAGATGGCGGTAGAAGAAGGAGGGTAGTCAATTTCAGCGGACTTCGGGTTTTTCCAATGAGTAGAGAAGATAGGAAACATTCACTCACAAGACCAGCTCTGTATGGTTGGTGGACTCGATCCTTCATTGCTTCGTAGATCAGGTGGGCATCTGGTGGATCTTGAGCGAGGGCAGTCGTTAGCACGGCCAATCGTTGCAAGTTGAAGACCTAAAGAGAGAGCAGCGGGTTGACGAAGAGAATAGAAATGAGAGGCAATTATATCAGAATCTGAAGTACAAAGGGAGACTGCGGTGACACTCACTAAGTCAGCTCTGGAATACTCTGTTGGCAAAACACCTCTCGCACTAGCGGTGCTTAACTCAAACCTCGGCACCACGGCCAACGCCTTCACACTCTTGGACCATCCAAATCGGACGTAGTGTCCGATTCCAATGGGTGGAACAGGTGGGTCTCTACCCCAGCTTTCACCCGCGTCGTTGGGGTACTCAGGCAGGACTTCAGCCAGCGGTATCGAGGTGACTTTGAGGTCCTCACTCGAGAGTTCACGAAGGTACGAGCCAATGAATCCACCAAGGAGTGCAGCAGTGACGTTATCCGGGTGTCGCTCGACCATCAGAGCGTAGTCGAGCAGACGACCGTTTGAAAGGTTGAGGTTGCCGAGTTGAGAGCCCAGGATGACACCAGAGACGACGGCGGCGCCTGAGGAGCCGAGTCCACGCCCGAAGGGAATCTGGTTGTTAACGTGGATGTGAAGATTGGGTGGGAAGGAGGTGATGTTGTGCGATCGGAGGACGTAGAGTGCTACTCGGGTGATGAGGTTCTTGTAAGGATCGAGAGGGACAGTCGTTGCACTCAGGCCTTCATACGATAACGTTGGAGCAGTATCATTAGACCTAGAAGATGTCAAAGGGTGAAAGTGAGATAGGTGTCAGTTTGTTTTTGAACGAAGCGGAGCAGATGAAGGGTGCCAAAAGCGAAGGAAACAGCTGTTCCACCGGAATTCCTTCCAAAAGAGCCCAAACAGAAATCCCAAGTACGCAGGGGACATGGCTGCTGCAGCATTATCCTTTAGAATGGCTAGCCGCTGGGGACACCGTTTTTCTTCAAGCTGCTGTAAAGATCCCTAAACGAGTCAAGGATCCAAGATGGACATCTGAAGCAGCACACAAACCTCTGAAGAGTTCAGCAGATCATGGTACTCCTCAACCTGCCCGAAATCCCAGCATCCCAACGTCAACACGCTCTTTGTCTCCGTTTCCACTTCAAAAAAGTCCTCCTCTCTGACGAAGCCCTTCCTGCACCACAACAAATAGTAGAGAACACTACATACGGGTCGATGGACACCTTCAATATCAAATCCAAGCTCAAACTGAGTCCCACGACGTCAAATCCAGGTCCGATATTGGCAGAGGTTGCGGGAACGGTGATTGTGAACTTCCTGGGCGCTGAGGGACATGCTGTCGTTGGTGTTAAGGACATCCTTCCCTTTCTGTACAGTCTTCTGTTGCGGAAGGGTGGAGGTTTCTGGGAAAGCGGCTGTGGGTTTATTCGAGTCAGGCACGACTTTTTTTCTTCGCCTCGAAGGCGTCAGTCTATCTCGAACACGCCACCGATGGGACGTCCGACAAGCTCTAGAGAGGGGACGGCGTTCAATGACACCGGAAGGAAAGAAGAAGATCGTATTATCCTACTGTAGTGCGAAGGGAAAGCTGAAGCTGTGCTATGTACTGCCTTAACAAGATTGCGCATTCAAGTTGCTCCGTAAACAAGACAATGAAGTCCATCGACCCGGATTAGAGATAAACACAATCAGCATTAGCGATGTGGACATATTCCTACCTCGTCTCCTCCACCCTCTGTCTCCCTGGTGCCGTGTTAATGAGAACCCATCGGTCGAGAAAGCAGGCTCGTATGCTGTCTGTGTATGTGTAGGATTTGTTGGAAACTCAGTATCTCACAGTGAGGAAGGAAAAAAGAGCGATATCACTTAATTTTTTCTCCGCTTTGAAGACGGAGATAGCCTTAAGAGGATTGATAGACATCAACCATCCTGTCACCTCGCGCTCCCATACTTCATCGCAAAGGATACATCATCAGCCCGAGGATAATCATGAGCATGAATCGGTTTGGTTATAGATCGATCGAATAACAGATGCCTCCAACACCCATAGCTTCAAGTTGGGAAAGGTTGGGAGATTCGTTCGAGCTTGGTGTAATGATAGACCTAATCATGTTGTCCCTTGGCTCAGAAAGCAGTACAATGGGGGGCGCTGCCTTGGTTGAAGCTGATGACTTTCACTTCAATGATTGTAGATTAGGAAACTCGTTTTGAGCAGTAGAGCACACCTATGCTCATGATCCTTCTGTGTCTGACCCGCAGAGAAAGGAAAACAAGATGCGATTTCGATAGCAGCAAAGTCTCAGCTGTCACTC
Source organism: Krasilnikovozyma curviuscula (assembly GCA_014825775.1). Lineage (NCBI taxonomy): Eukaryota > Fungi > Basidiomycota > Tremellomycetes > Cystofilobasidiales > Mrakiaceae > Krasilnikovozyma > Krasilnikovozyma curviuscula. The sequence goes on along the minus strand of MVAQ01000080.1, from coordinate 13,428 downwards.
CAACGACCAGAGGGGGTATCAGATATACCAATACCTCTCAATTCCCTGTCAAATAGAGCCCAAATCTTAAGTTGGCGTGAGATTGGGATTTGGGATTTGCCACTTCGATCTGGCTAGCACAAGCAGTCAACGAAGCAAAGCAAAGCGAGTTTCCCTCGACCTACCAAAAGCCCATTTCCCAGTTTTCCAGCCAAGATGTCACACCGAAACCAAAAGGTGATGGTTCAGCCCATCTCAATCATCTTCAAGCATCTGCAGCAGGTGAGCACGATGTTTTTTTTCTGAGGGAGAGCGCCAGGCGCAGGAGCAGGAGCTGCTTTCACGAACCCTTCTTCTGATCCTATTGCTCTGGGTCTTGTTTGCGAGTAGAAATCAAAAGTCCAGCTGTGGTTATACGATAACGTTGATATGAGGTTGGAAGGAACTATCATCGTGAGTAATTGGCTCTTCCTTCTTTTTCGCCATTCTCTTGCGTACCTCGTCTGACCGCCTGCCTGTCCATTCCTTTCATTCGTACTGCTACTTTTCATCTGGATGGGATGCGAACGTGTAGGGTTTCGACGAATTCATGAACATCACCCTTGACAACGCTACTGAGGTTACACAGAAGACGAAAGCGAGGAGGGAGTTGGGTAGAATCATGTTGAAAGGCGACAACATAACGTGTAAGTTCCTCCGTCCATATTCTGGCTTTTCTGGTTGGTTTTCCTTGGTGGCTCTGGGGATGCGAAAATTGGTTCAGCTCTGGAAGATGGGTAATGGGAAGGGGCAAAGGAAACAGACGAAAAGGAAGAAACCTCGCTTTTTCACTCTGGTATCGACGAGGCCCACGACGATCCGGATGACGTGACTTCATAGCTGGTGGGTACGTGGGTACCACCAGTAGTCTCGGTGGTGAATCTTGATTCGAGGTCGCTCAGGCAATGGGAAGCAGGACAGGGTCGCTGGAAGCTTGGAAGCTCAGGTGTACTGGGAGGTACTGTAACATCAGCAACACCTCTAGTCCTTCCCCACCAGCAGCATCTAGAGTATGCGAAGATTGTAATACCTTAAGCATGTTGGACTGGAGGTTAAGAGGCAGTTGACAGATGGAATGTGTGGACGTGGAGAGGTTGCGACCTCACCTCTCTCACCTGATTTCCATGGGCTGCTACTGTCCAATGTTGTCCATTATGGCCTCAGAAGTCGTTCGATGGTGTGCTATTTTTGGGATTAAATCCCAACTACTTGATCTGAACTCAGAACCAGAGCGTTTGGTGCTGATTCGAGTGTACTCCTCTTTCTCGTCACTGCTCGATGACTTTGATCGACTGAGGCTAATTTCTGTTCTTTCTCTGTAACTCAGTAATCCAGCCGCTGTAAAATCTCCACCATTAGTATCGGCACCTGCTCTTAAGTTCTTCCTACACTTGCAACAACGAACAATCCGCCAAGTCTTTTCGCATCAATCAACTTACGATGGAGATTGTGGGGATAAGGAGAAGTTATATAGAGGAGACAAAATGAATTGTGATGTCTTGTTTGTATCAAACATTTTCTTGGAATATTCTTGGTGCAGCTATGTGTCTGAAAGAGATCTAGTACTTCTTCTCTACGAGCGCGCGCAGTCTATCCCTCTTCTCAGCATACCACTCGTCATAAGTGATTGCAAGACTGACGGTATCTCTACTCGCCAATGGCCACGCAGTATCACCTTCCCTACCAGGCCAAGAAGTTGTGTTCTTTCCGAGCGGCATGGTGCGTTCCTGCTTCGACGTGCCTTCGAGAGCGAACCCAAGGCGAAGCGCAGCTGTAATACTACAAGAGACAAAAGCCTTCAGTCTCGGTTGGAATATAAATTCGGACAATAAGATGGATGACGAACGATTTTGCGTTCAGCGCATTCGCTTTCCACTGCATTCTTCGAAGGCCGAACCCTTTCAACGAGAAGGCATGGTCCAGCATCATCCAAGCCGTATGAGTCAGTACATGCGTCCTCTGAGCGAACGGAAATCTTTGTTTCCCACCCCCAAATCCCCCCAAAACAGCTCGTCAATCTAGAGCGGCGGAAGGCGAAGAAGGCAAGTAAACACGTACATGAGAACGAAACCTAGTTCGCTGATAGACTCAGATTGACTGCTATTGATGTACCATATCACACCTGAGAATCGCCCTGGGTAGCCATGGGGGTTATGTTCTGGTGCTGGCTTGGTGAGGTCGAAAATGGCGTAGAGAAGGCGTTGCTGGATGGTCGAATCATTTGGGACGATTCAGACTTTGAATAGAGAGAAACATAATAAGAAAAGCGGTCCACTCACTGGATTTGTTCTCACCCAAGTCTCCGTCCAAATGCAGACATCAGAGACAGTCCTCCACGGGTGATACGGAACGAACTCGAATAGCTCAGGATTGTCCTTGGTTGATGCCAGAGAATCCTCAGCATAGAGATGAGGCTAACAAGAAACACACAGACGATGTCATAGGGACGTTTTGAGTTAAAAATCAATTAGAAATGATGAGCTGCCCCTACTAACCACAAACGGTCTCAACTCGACCTTGATACCGGGACTGGTCAGATTGGAAACCGGAGCTCCTGTTAGTATAAAGTTAAAGTCATATTCTTCAGCTGGAGTAGACAGGTGTACGTTGGGGTCAAATTGCTTCGGCGGAGGGGGCTGAAACTTGTTCACGTAGGTAGTTGGAGGGACGGGCATAGTTTATCTAGTGGATTCAAAAGAAAGTCTCTATAAGGAGGGGCGAGTTGGTTGGGAAGGTTGACGAGTCTAAAAGTACAATGTTGCCGCTTGGGGTTCCGTTGGATGTATCTGATGAGGTATGAGTCACGACGATGCAAGTTCGGCCTGACCCTACCCGAAATCTCATCGGAATCTCATCGGCTAGGTACCAGACAGATAATAACGAAATATTTGCCTCGCGTTTTACATGCAAAGGGATAGCGCAACCTTCTATATCGCATGCTGGCATTCGTCCGTCGGCGCCGACTGTTTACTCCTGAGGACAGAAGCTTACAACTGCGTATTTCCCGCTCCACTTCCATCGTTTATCGACCTTTTCCGTCTTTTCGGCCACACCTTTCTCTAACCCAACTATCACATCCGCCTTGTTGGTTCGCAAGCTGAGGATTGGAAACTTTCTTGCTATGGGACCTAGAACTTCATCCCATGATGCCGTAGGCGGCCATTGAGCATCAGCAGCAAGCTTTCGGTAGCTGAAAATAAAAAAAGAGGAACAAGGGGTAGGTCAGAATAGTGAAAGCAAAGCGTTGGGCGAGGGGCGATCTAAGACGACTCACTTGAGATCGCCTTTGAAGACCACGAGGCCGCTCTTCTCAGCCAACTCATCTACGAGCTCCTGCGGCATCCTCTGGAACTCCAAAGAAGTCGTCCAAAAGTCCTTGACATCCCTAGCCCCGATCTTGGTCTCCAACGGGACCGACAATCTAAACTTTCCACTCTTGACGTAGCCGTCCCAGCGTTCAGCCACTGCTTTGACCGCCTTTTTGTCCTCCTGAGTCGCTCCCAGTGGGAAGAAAACGGAAGTTGAGGAAGAGAGCAGGGTCGAAATAGTCCAACTGAAGTCGATTGGCATAACATCCGACACGAACCATGGGATCGTTTTCGGACTGGGTGGTGGAAGGTAGGAGCGTATTAGCCACGATGAAGCTAGTTGAGAGGTGAACGCGAGCTTACTGGAAGACCACCTCATCGAAGAACGGGGTGTAGGTGATCATGAAATCAGCAAATACCAAGTCGGTATACAGTTCGAATCCAGCTGACAGCGGAAAACAGCATCTCGATCAGAACATGCTCTGGCGGGGGTGCGGGGAAAAACTTACCGTTGTCCAAAACGATATCGAGCCTCTTCTTCCCCACGCCCTTTTGAGAACTACACCACTCCCAAACTTTTCCCAAATCATTCCTGAGAATAAACTTAGCGCTCTCCTCCTGCGCAGCTTTGCCCACGCTCTGTAGCTTCTGCATGTCCTCATAACTCGTGTTGACCAATAGACTGAGGTCTGTTGCATTTCCCCAGAGACTCATTTGAAGCATCTCGAGGAAGACAATTTCGAGCGGTGACTGCCCGCCTTTGCCGTCCTTGGGTGCCTCCGGCGAGAGCAATGAGGGCGTGTGTTCGAGGTCCTCCAACGTGTGGGCAAGCTGGTAGATTGCTTTAGAAGAGGAGCGGAAAGTTTCTTCCTTTGCCGAAAAGAATGGGTCAAACTGATTCCAGGCAGAGTTGAGGGCGAAGATGGTCCTCAGTCGGCGGTAAAGGTAGCATTCCTTCAAACACGCAACGACTCCAGTCAGGAACGGACTTGGCATCTTCGGAAGAGATACACAACTCACTGCAAATATCCAACTCGTCTGGTACCAAGTCTTGATACCCTCCGCTCTCAACCTCTCAATCTCACCGTTGTACAGCTCGACATTGGCACCCCCATCGTCCTGGATGGGCAAGATCTCGGAATCACGGTCGATCTCGAGTTTCAGCAGGTTGATGGCTTCGAGAATCGTTTTACCTTCCTGGACTTTGTATGTGAGTGCCTTGTCTTCACCCGACTTTCCGTTTTGGAGCTGGACGGCAGACTCGATTTCTTTGGAGACGGTGGTGGAGATATTGGCTAGAATGGAGGGCCAGCGAGAGACGATAGTTTCGTACCTAGGGGGGTCATTAGTCTTCAGTAAATGCCTGAGGTTTGCTAAGAGGGACATTATGTACTCACGCAAAGCTGCAAACGATATCACAAGGTAGTAGGGATCAGTCAGTGTTGAGGAGCTCAACGCAGCTCGAAGGTAACTTTGAGAAGCATTAATTACCTGTCTTTTTGGTCAAAACCATAGTAGGGTACTGGAGGCTTGTACACTTCAGTCATGTTTAGTGGGTTGGAGATGGAACCCGGTTGCAATGTCCTTCCGCTGGAGAGGGGTGGTGGTGACATCAGATCTTTTCACGCCAGATTCCAGTGAATTTTTTCTTGGGCGCAGACCCAATAGCCAGGTCTAACGATCTCTCTCTTCGTGGTGTTTACCAAAGTAGAGAATTTGAAGCAGATTGTAGTCTTGCCCCAGCTCTGTTACTATGCGTGTTGGGTTTTGTGAGCCTCCCGCTGCTTCGAAAGAGCGCATTTCCGAAACTACAAAGGAGCCTCAGTATTCTTCGACCCGGTTTAGTTGTATCCAGCTAATGAACACTCGTTTCGTTCATGAAGATTTGCGCTGATCGCGTCCACTGGCGAAAATGTAAACAAACAAGGGAAACGGTCTAAAAGCAAAAGGCATTGCTTTAAGACTTAACCACGTCTAGATCTTTGAGATCAGTAGGATCTGGGGCATACCTCAACCTAAAACATCTCGATGTTTTTTGGCCACAGGAACTTCTTCAGCAGGCTGGGCGATCATTTCTTTGATTCGACCCACGACTTCCTCCCTGTTGATACTTTTACATGTCTCCTAGCCCCCCATAGTGCTCAAACACGTTCACCTCCTTAGCCTCACATAGAGATTCATACCTGTCAACTAGGCCCCACCCACACTCATTTTTATTGCTCCCCCTTCAAATTCAACGCGCCTATTCAGCTCGCCAGCTCCGAGTGCATTGCCCATATCTTCAGCCAGCTTAGCCATCCCCACGACAGCACGCTTGCAACCAGCCTATTGCCAGCTCCAGATCGAACACCGCCATGCCCTCGTTCTCGCGGTCGCTGGTGCTCCTTTGCACGCTCATCCTGCTCGCCTTCTCTGCGAGAGCGCAGCAGATAGCGTCGTACAACACCCTCATGCCCACGTATTTCAAAATCCAGAGCCCTGCGAGGGGGGACGTCTGGACTGCAAACGGAACCAATGAAATCACCTGGGTCTATGCGAAAGGTATGTGTGTGCTTGCTTCATTTCTTTCGCAGCGGATTCTTCGCGGGCGGAATGGGATCCACGTTGGGCACGGTCTTCACGATCAGCGAGTTAGGAGATTATGGAGCCGGTGCACAAGATTAGGAGCCCAATGTAAGGGTCAAGGAGGTCGCCAGGCAGATAAAGGTTGCCCTGTGGACTTTAGGGTCTCGAAAGTTAGCTCAACATGTTTCGGGACTGGAGCATTGGAATGGTGACAGGGATAACTTAGACTGTGCAGTCGGATGTAGCTGGTGCAACATGCTATTAGACGCTGCTTTGTTGGGTCTATAAAGACCTATCTGTTTACTTTCGTATAGAAGGGCTGGAAGACCGGTTGCATTGGACGAAAAGTTTGGAATGGCGCGTGCAGTGACTAACCCGCTTTTCTTGTTTTTGTGTTTCCAACAACAACAACAGAGGGTATCGTTCAGTTTGACATCGAGCTCGTTAGGCTGAAAGGAAAAGGCCTCCTACTGGTTGGAAAAAACAGTCAGTAGCCCTGGTTTCTTGTATTGATCCCCAGTGTTGCTGTCGCTGACTCTTTAATTCTTGTTTTCGTACCCCGTGTTGGCTCCATTACCCAATTTTTTCTCGCGTGAAGTTCCTATCAAACTGGGCAAAACTTCCATTTCAACAGCCGGTATCCCGGCAGGGGACGACTACTTCCTTGTCCTCCTTGACTCATACGACGGAATGGTGTACACCATCTCTCCTAGATTTTCTATCCAAGCTGGTGAGTCACTTAAATTACTATCATTTCTCTTGCTTCACAGATATTCTGAACTGACCTTTGCCGTCTCTGCATCTATAAAGCTTCCAACGTGACTGTACCAACAGGAACTGCAGCTCCAAGTCTGACGCTCACTATCACTGGCACACCAAAGTACGCACTTTTAAACCTTCTTTTTCCGGGATTCTGATTCCTCATCCTAAGGACTTACGCGTTTACTTCTTCTGACAGCCCCACACGAGCATTCGAAGCCACCCTGGTCCCTATCGTCACCGCGTCCTCTGGCGCGTTCAAAGCGATGGTCCTGTTGCCCTCAACAAGCGTGGTCATCGGCGTCCTCTCCGTTCTCGCGTGCGTCTTTGTTGGTGGAGGAGCTCTCCTTGCGTAAAAAAATAATATAAAAAATGGCGCCTTTTTGTCTTTGTTCTTTTTCCTCGATCTTTTCGGTCTCAATCTTAAGCACTCTCTCATAGCATCTCACTTGAATTCTCTCGCTTTTCTTCTTCCATTAAAGAACAATAACTGGTTCCTTCTTCCGCTTTCTTGGACACTTTTCTTCTCTGCCATCTTTTGCATATGGCGCCGTTCTTTCAGCGCTCTGTCCATCTTGCTTAATTACATTCGATCTCTTTTTTATATCATTTTCGACCTCGGTTTATCATCTAGAGTCTTTTTTTTTCTGGTGTCTACTCTGTATTTGATATCTATCTAGGTTACGACTGAATGATTAACAGCCAAGTTAGACCAAACAAGCGCACCACGCATTACAGCGCGTGGGCCGCTTGAGAAGGCAACATTGTGTGTTTCGAAAGCGCTCAAGAGCTGATCCTTAGACGCTTGAAAACAGCAAAATTATACAATAGTAGATCATTGTGGTGTCTCTCCGGATTTCAGATGAAAAATTATAAAAATCGTCAGAATGAACAGAAAATGGAGATGAGCGAATTGGCCATTATGGGAAGCGACCCAGTATACGGCGAACTAACCCTCTAACGAACAGGGTCCATTCTTTGGCATCTGAAAGGTTCCCAACAATCAATCAGGACTTTAAGATAGCAGTTAAGATGGAGAAGTGTGATCCTAGCACAAGGAGATCCGTGCTCCCTTTCGTTCTGGGTACGCCTCGACCTGCGTCAAGATGGACTGGTACACAGTCCAGGATGGCTTTATGGCCGTTAGTGTTTCTCATCACACTTGTGGTGGTACGCTTCCAGGACTGCTTGTTCAACGACATGCTGCAAGTGATAACGAGACCCAATTCGAATACTGTACGCTCTAAATAACATCTATCCTACAACTACAGCTGACTCTTCTAACAGCTGGTCAGGATAAACTCTTCGTTGAACTGGACCTCATGTCCAGATCATTCCGAATTCTACTGCACATTCTTCGAAACTCCACTCGACTTCGATGAGCCAGAGAACGGCAAAGTCACCTCGATCGCGATGAGAATGTACCCAGCGAAAGTTCCGGAGAGTCAGAGGAAAGGCAGTATCTTCACTAATCCTGGAGGGTGAGTTTCTTGGTCTCCTTGAATAGGTACTCTCCCTCTGACCACCTTTGCGCTCCTCTCAGGCCCGGTGGAAGCGGCCACGCCTCCCTACTTCGTACGGGGCCAGCTATCAGTCTTATCTTCAAAGGAATGTACGATGTCGTCTCATTCGATCCGAGGGGTATTAACCTCACCATGCCGCGGGTCACCTGCCACGCAACCAACCTTGATCGCCAACTCTTCAACCTCGCACATACATCTCTGAATCTCTCACACCCACTGGCGATGGAGAAAAGGAAGGCTGAGGCGGAGCTGATGACGCAGATGTGTAGAGATCGCGTTGGAGATGACGTCTTGAGAAGTGTTACTACCGTCAATGTCGCTCGTGATCTCGACAAAATGAGGGAGGCCGTAGGAGATGAGGGACTAAGCTACTGGGGCTTCTCATACGGGACAACTCTTGGAGCTACCTATGCAGCTATGTTTCCTGATCGTGTTGAAAAGCTTGCGCTGGACGGAGGTGAGCCGATTTCTCAAGCTCTCAGCCGTGCTTTAACTAAGTGTAACTTGTGCAGTCGTCTATGCTCCTGAGCAGTACACCAGTTTGTACGACCATGGAATGTCTGCTGGGAAAGCTACCAACTCAGTGTATGAAGGTTTCCTGGATTTGTGTGCAGCAGCCGGTCCAGGACGATGTGCGCTCGCGAGAGATAACCTCACCACATCTTCTACCATCCGCTCCCAGATTGATGCCATTAAATACCCCATATTCGTTGCATCTCCACCGCCACCAATCCTTCCGACCACAATCGAGCTCGGAGATGTCTACTCAGCGCTCTTTGGATCCATGTATCGTCCGGCCAGCTGGGTCGATACCGCCAAAGCACTCGCTGATTTAGTAGATGGCAACGGAGTCACCTTCTTGAAAATGACGGCTAATAAGACGCTTGATCTCAAGAACACTACTGATTCGGAGAGGGGCAAGATGTGGGGGGTGGGAAGAGAGATGGGTGACTCTGAAGGCGGTAATGCCGTTTCTTGTGGTGACGCTCCTCCCTTTGTGCTTGAGGACTCCTGGAGGGAAGATGTAGGTCCCTCGTCTCTTCAGAGTTTGAAGTTAAATACGACTGATAACCGAAATTGCCTGTATGGCAGCTCACAAACCAATCTTTCCTCGGTGGTCCAGGATGGTTCTCCGGAATCGTCAGATGCAACTATTGGGATACCGTGCAACCCAGCCCACCTCGGTTTAACGGCACCTGGGGCGCTGTCCCACCAAAGAAGCCAATCATCTTCGTCTCCAACACGCACGACCCAATTACGCCGCTACCTTCCGGCGTTCGCTCGGTCGAGTTGTTCGGGGAAAAACACGCTAGACTGTTGACAAACAATGGGTTTGGACACTGTTCAACAAATCATCCTAGTCTCTGCATTGGCAAGGCGCTGAGAAGTTGGTTTCTGGACGACGTGGTGAGTTTGGGTGCGCCGCGATGGAGTTTTAAGTACCTCGCTGACAATTAATTTTCCTTAAAGCTATTTGAAGAAGGACTCATCTGTCAACCAGAAGATGGGTTCGTTTTCCCTGAACCTGGTCAGTCAGCACAAGAAGTCGTCCAGCTCAACGTAGAGGACTCTGATCTCTGGAGGGGACTGCAAGCTCTTTCTGACGCCAAGATCGGCTCTCCATAGTATGTTATAGTGGATTTGAGGCTACTTGTTCGATTTACAGTTTCAAGTAGATACTCTTAATTGTAAATTCTTAACTTTGATTGAGCACCTTGTGCAGCTGTTGCGCAAACATCAAAACAAACCCTTTCCTAACGCCAATATTTCTCTTCCGGATATAACAAATCTTATTCATCGCTGAATTTAGTAGCCAGGTCTTCGTTAACCAGCTGCTTCTCAAGCTCGTCTGCGCCGTGTGATCGCCACAAGTTTTTTACCCAATGGGAGGTCGACGAACTGGCGAGGTGCAGCAGACTCTCACATAGCCAGTTACAGCAGCCATGTCTTCCTCAGTTTCTCAACCAGAAGGGCAAACCTCTTTCTTCAGCCAAATCGTTGCTGCTGTTTTCCCAACGTGAGTTTTTACCCTCGCCTGCTCGCACATCGTTTCCTTTTCATCCCTGCGATTTTCTGCCGGGATCTGTTGTGATTTTCACTGAGTTGACCCTGCCTCCTTTGTTTGCTTATTTGTCTGCTTCAGTGCTCACAACGAGGAGGAGGAATCTACTGAGGTTGCTGAAAAGGAGGCGCCTGCTGAGGAGGAAGAGGAGGAGGAGGAGCCAGAAGATGTACGTCAATCCGTCTCGTTCTCTCAGCAGAAATCGGGGTTACACCTGCAGCAGCTAGTGACCCGGAATATAATTCTGAACATATGCTGACCGTGTGTTGTTTATTCGTGGACTTGGTTGATTGCTTTGGCGGGTGTCGATTTGGAATATTGGGATGACTCTGCAGGTTTACCCAGCTATCAGAGAGGAATGTGAGGCTACCCCAGCTTGTGCCCCAGCCAAGGAGCACTTTATGCACTGTCAGGAGAAAGTTGAGGGTGGTAAGGGATTCCCACACGAGGACTGTGTCGAAGAACTTTTCCACGTAAGAAATCGCCTCTTCACCTTCTCTGTTCGTCTTATACTGACTCGTTCGCTCTGTCTCTCTCTGGTGTCTCTGACTTTTGTGCATCTAATCATCAACCCTCAATTTATCCAACCTGAATATCTCTTAACAGTTGATGCACTGTGTCGATGCCTGCGCCGTTCCAAAACTCTGGAGCAAATTGGCCTAAACCTCCGACAAAACCAAAATCAACCTTGGATATAGATGGGACATCTGAAATGAGAGGTTTCAGCAACCGGGCAGAGAAAAAAGAACAACCTAGGCAGTCGTAATAGCATGAAGTTTCTCATTCTTAATGGATATTGACGAAGGTCGTCGGAGCAAGAGTTGAAGGAAACCCTTACGCATATCTACACCCCTTTTGGCAGTTCTCAGTGCTCTTTCCTTTGAGCGCAAACTCTTCAAGAATCCGTCGCTTTGTTATTGGTGGCACCCGCATCTGAAACGCTGTGACAATCAGCGTTTGCTCCTGCTAACCTCCCTTTTCATGTGTCTTCACCCCAACTCCCACCTCGTCTACTAATCCCATTTTCTTCCTTCAAACGTGCAATGTGATTTTGCTCTGCTTGATTACAGTTCCTGTGACCATTCTCGTCGTGAGTCTTCCTTTGTACGAATTTAAATACGAGACTGAATGTCCTTTGGCCCTCAGTACTTCGCTCGTCTCTTCATTCTCATAGCCATCGAGTCCCTAACATCAAGTAGCTGGTCTATTCAATCAAACTCTTCTTTCGATGCTTCCCAGCAGAAATCAAATCCCTCTCCATCGCTCTCCATCTCGAAGCACCTCACGAGTCGCAACTCCCGCTAGCGGTCTCAAAACTCTCGCGCTGACCAACAAGGCAAACAATGGTGCTCATCCTTTCCTTTCTTCCGAGTTTCCGGTCTCTGAGAAAGAAAGAGACTCTAGTGGTTCGGCGGCAGATGCGAAACGAAAGTTGCTAGTCATGGTCAGGTTATCTTTCGTCGGTGAAGATCACATGGAGGAACACGTCGAAGAGTGGGTTCTTGCACCTCTGGAGACTGAAGTTCGTCCTTGTTACTGTGATTCGAAGCGGACCGTTCCTGACCGTCGCTATCTGAACTTGTTCGGTGGCTTATAGTTGGAATCTCAAATCACAACAATAGCACGAATCTGTACTTTAGATGCCCTACGTGAAAGTATGAGTCTCTTTTTGTTCGTAGAGAGCCCAGCTGAAAGAGCGGAAATCAAAGACGACTGTACCGTGCGTGATCTTTACTTCTGCGATCGCGCCTGGTAATGACATTTCCCCTCTGTTTCTCACAGTGGTCTATTCTCATTCAGCAAGCTTTCACTCCAAGCCAGCATGTGCCCTTTTCGTCGATAGCAGGAAAGCTGATCCTCCGCGTTACCAAACGACCAGATCTTCACCTCTCGCCAGCTTTCCAGCAGGCTATGGTTGCTACTCAGATTGTATGTCCTCCGAAAGACATCAGCGGATACTCTTCTGGGGTAGTACCTTATCATATTCCTAGGTTTGAGGCGAAGCTTGGAGCGATTGGTTGTACCGCGGAGCATGCAAAACCTCCGAGACGGCGCCCAAGGAAGAGTCACTTCGAATTGGTCAGAGAAGTTGGGTTCCAGTAAATTCGCACATTACTTTACTTGTTCGCTGGTCAGTATCCTGAAAGATGGTGCTGACTCTCGATTTTATTGCTCTGGGCTTGGTAGACGTTGCAATCCTCCGCCGACTGCTCACCTCCCACTGACCGGATTTACCTACGCTATCAGCTCAGCTGGCCCACAGTCACCTCGTTCATCTTCCATCGCTACTCCATGGGAGTTTGTCAGATACAGACTAGAACGGAAACACGCTTCTCACTGTATCAGGACACCAGGTATCGAGCTTCGAGTCGAAGGAAGTGTGGTTCTCACACCTAGCACCGTTACGTCATGGGGTCCGTCAATTGGAAACCCGGATTGGATGATTGATCTGGAAGAAGATGAACATATCAGGACACCTGATATTGGCGAGAGATGCGTAGAAGAAGAAGGGGTCATCTTACACTGGAAGATGGCATTTCCTTACTACCCTACTGGTGTTCGATCATACGACCAAATGTGTAAGCGCTCTCTCTTTCTTTAAATATCCTTTTTCTCAAAGTTTTCTGTTTCAAGCGGCGGCAATACCTGCTGCACCCAACACCTCAATTTCGCCCTCTCTCAACGCGCGTGCCACCAGCCCCATCATCACATCTCTCGCCTTCCCCAATCAGTTGACTCTCTCTCCATCACCAGATTCACCTTCACCCGTGACAACTATCTCTCCAGTCACACCTCCAAGCAAACGACGTCCCACTATACCCTTGTCAATTGTGATCCCAGAACCAAAAAGCTTCACAAAGTTCAGTAAAACTGTTTTTGTTACTGATGAGTTCAAGAAGAAGAACCTGTGGAACCTTCCAGTCTCCATTGATGCCTCAAATCTCTCACCAATTCCAGCTTCACCACTTATGCCTCCCGCGAAGTCTCTCCGTCGTGCCAAATCTGGTAGTCTGTTCACCGGATCTGTCTTCAGAACTGTTGATGCTGCTTCACCACCTTTATTCAAACAAACACCTATTCCTCCTGTACCTACTATAGTGGTGAAGAAGCTGCAGAATGCTGCAACAGCAGTGAATGGTGAGTACCCATGTCTATGGCGCCATTTCCATATAGCATCAAACTGATACCTTTC